>JAOEHY010011543.1:0-21977 GCA_025447955.1 Psilopsiagon aurifrons
GAAATTCTTTACTGTGAGGGTGGTGAGGCACTGGAATGGGTTGCCCAGGGAAGTTGTGAATGCTCCATCGCTGGCGGGGTTCAAGGCCAGGTTGGACAGAGCCTTGGGTGGCATGGTTAAGTGGGAGGTGTCCCTGCCCATGGCAGGGGGGTTGGACCTAGATGATCTTAAGATCCTTTCTAACCCTGACTGTTCTATGATCCTATGACAGGAACATAGAAGAGATGTCAGAATCCAGCCTTATAGAATTCTAGTTCTCTCAGTGTTTCAAGGAATCTGCCTTGTTTGTATCCCTTAGACTAACATGGGAACACACCTCATCACCGTAACAAACAGTAAAAGATACTGAAATTGCCTCTTTAGCTGCTAGTTGGCTGTTGGTAATGGGGGAGCTGGTTGTTCCTAGTCCTTTACTTGCCAGAAGCCACCCAAGTCAAATGAGTAACATGAACACCCTGTTGCAATAAAGGAGGAAGTTGGGTCACAAGCTTTCAGAACTGCCCAGACTTTGAAAACAGTTTGATGAGCAGCAGCAAAGAAACAGTAAGATGGTTTCTTTACATTTGATTCTTGTTTGTTATCATGTATTATCAATCACGTTGACATCTAGAGACTGTTGTGCAGCCACAGAATGATTTTAAATAGCAAGAGGCACAAGTTGAACAAGTGACATGAAAAGTAAAGTGGCCAAACCCTGTTCTTATCACTAAGAAGGGTTAGCAAGTGAAAGAATTATCACTGCAGGCTTTTCCTGCTTAAGTGCTGTACAGGTATGAAATACAATGCTCTTGTTCCAGTGTAGACAGAAAATTCATTCTTCTACCTAGGTTACCACAACAAAACCTTATCACATTCCAGGTGACTGCAGTAAGCACCAAGTAGTCATATGATAATATGTGTGCAAACACACACAATCATGACTGCAGTGCAGATGGTGCTTGTTAACTCATCATGACTTAATACATTTCTGCTCTGGAAGTTAAGAAGGAGCCAATGGGCAGCTTGGTCATGAAGAAAAAATGTTCTTCCAGCCCAGTTCTAAGTCCAAGAGCTTTCATGTCCACCATCAGCAAAGTCACTCACATCATCTTACTATGTGGTTCTAAAGTCCCTGGAAGTCAGCACTCCTTTGCAATGGCTGGCTTATCAGACAGTGTACTCTTGTATTAAACACTGTTAAAACCAAAACAACACAAATCAGTCCCTAGATTAAAAAGTTACTCTTCCTTTGTCATTTTTATTCTTGTAATTGAGGCTCTTTGTTCCTCTGACCTTTAGGTTTGTGCTGTCCTAGGAATTATCTAATAGCACAAGGAAGTGACTTGGTATCACCATGACACTTGTTTTTCAGTTGTTGGGTTATTTGGGATTTTGGGGGGGGGGGGGTTGTGTGTTGATAAAACTAAAATCTTGATAGAAGAACTTCAAAACAAATTGTCTGGATGCTGATTTGCTGAGGAAGATCATTTCACCAGGACGTGAGCCAAAATAAGGCCAATGCCAACACAACCTGGACTTGAAGAGACAGAATTAATGCTTGCAAAACTGTATGCAAAGGGAAAACTTAAATATATTCCTGAAAGCAGAAACATATAAAACCAGCTGATGTGATCAGTACAACAGAAATGCAGAGGAAGTCAGTCTGGAGTCCAAAAGCTTCAATGAATGACTGTATTAAGTCAGAACATAAGCCTTATATCACACCCTTCTAACTGTCAAAACCAGAAATGACACTAGTCTCTGCCAACTGCTGCTTCATTTGCATCAGAATTCTCTATACCCTACCATTATTAACATTCTCCTTTTCATGTATTTAGCTCCCTTGTGTTTTGCAGATGCTCAGATCACAGATGCATTTGAAAACCTTGCTATTCAGAACCTTTGTTCTAGTTCACAGAAAGCCACAGAAAGGTGATGAAGATATCCTTTTCCTTTGGTATGTATATTTCCTTTTGTGCAAACACCCCATATTGAAGTAACAGCCTGCACTATAGTTACATGAGCCTTCATAGAAAAGAGGAAGGTAATTTTTCAGATCAAAGAATGCCACGCTCAAGAGATCTGCACCTGCATTTACAATAGCTTGAGTGAAATTACTGGTCCTGCCACCTCAGCTTACAGTGACTGTGGACCCCAGTGAAACCCATCCTTTCCCTGAGACATTTGCTCTAGGAAAAAGTACCAGAATGAAGCATGCTCATGTCTCGTAATTACTAATTAGCTACCCTTAGGCACCAGTTTACCTTCCCTCTTCATTCACAGATGATTTTCACAATTCTGTGGTCAGGCAGCTATATATGTTTAAAAAACTATCAAAATATCATCCATACATATTGTCATCTCCCACCAGCCCTATATCTCCCCCCTCCTTCCACCAGGTAACTATCTTTTCCTTAGATAGTGTTTTCTTTTTAAAGACTGTGTTTTCTTTTCTTCTTTAAGACACATCTTAGTTTCCTGTTTGCTGATTTCTTCCTCTACTGCTAGAGGACAAGCCTTCCAGCATCTCTAGTTCTGGCAGTTATCCTCACTAACCTTGAAAGATTCCCAGTAAGCATGGCTGATCCCAAATTACTTTTTCATTTCCTGTTTTGTCTCTTAAGTATTCACCTATTGTGAAACAGCAAATTAGTTATCCAGAAACCATCTCAGTAAACAAGTAAGCAACATAATGCTTTTAAGTCTCTTACTAAACAACTCCTAACCACAGAATAGGATTTGGTGATACCTCAACAGGCCATACATTTGTCTTCCCCAAGGCGGGATTAATTCTATCCATGTCACATCTAGCAGACATCTACAAAAACAGTTCTTTAGGTCCACTAATGGTAGAAACACTACAGACACTTAAGGCTGCTTATTCCAGTGCTACTCCTAACTTCTACATTAACGCTATTTCTAGTGCAAAACTTCCTTGATACATTCTGAACTCCCATTACCTTTTACTCTATCCATAAGTTATATTCTTAACACGTTACCCAGAGAAGCTGTGGCTGCCCCATCCCTGGCAGTGTTCAAGGCCAGCCTGGACAGAACTTGGAGCAACCTGCTCTAGTGGAAGGTGCCTGTGGCAGGGGCTTGGAACTGGATGAGCTTTAAGGTCCCTTCCAACACAAACTAGTGTGGGATTCTACACACTGTGATGTGGGACTGTCACTTGAGGACAGAAACAGCTGTCTCTTTGCCCCCAGGGATATCCAAGCAAGTTTGTGCCATAGGCAGTGGCAGAAGGCGTATTTACTGCTGTTCCTGTCCACTCTGCTCCAGAGCCTGCACAGATGGGAGCAGGGAGCATTAAAGCCCAGAATCCAGGGAACAGATGTTTTAAAAGCTGCAGCAGTGCCCTCTAGCGTCTACGCGATGCTGCAAAGTCCTTAATTGAACTTTTTAATTAAGCTCAAAAGGTTCAAGCACAAAAGGTGAACTTTTTTAACCAAGCTCAGTAATGCCACTTACACAGCCTGTGACAGCAGAATGGCCATCAGGCAGAAGTAACTCGTTTTGGTGTCTCCCAGCCAGTTCCCTGCAAGTAATATTTTAGGTCATTAAAATTCATAGCTAAAAAGCTTCTGATGAACCTCAGGGGGTTGTGCCCTGGCATCTCTTATATTTGTTTCCTTTCATGAAATACAGCATGAAATTCATGCACATTCTGTTGAACATCACACTGAAACCAACATTTCAAATTTCAACATGTGACCTGAAATTACACTAAAGTAACATGATAGTTAATTACACAGTTATGACTACAAGGTCAGAAGTGAGACCCTAAGTGTCATACAAGCCTAGGAAAAGGGGTATTTAGTTTTTGCAAATGGCATAATCTTCAGTCCCGAGCAGCTGAAGAGCCTGCACCTGATCAGTCATGCAAATAAAGTTTCTAATTAACGCATGGCACTCCTGTGAATGAGTTCTTAATGCACATGCTTCTTGTTAGGATCACAGTTCTCTTGATTGCAGTCAGCACTAGTACAGGGAGCCATTCCAGAAGGGGCGGGAAACGAATCAGAATCACGTGCAGACTGTTTCACCAATGGATCCTGTTTCTAAAGGGTAAACTCTTAAGCGGCCACTTCTCAAAGCTCTTCTATGGCTTGTGTCACTGGGCTGTCCTCCACCTAAGAGGACACACGGGTGTCTCACAGCTCTTCCCAGACATGCTTGCACGTCCTGCATGGCCGTAGGTAACGCATACACACCCCTCAGTGCACTTCAGCACTCCAGCCTGCTTTGATCTATGAAGAGGAATCTTTTCACACTCAGAGATGCAGGCTCTTTCTTGCCTGCAGCAATAGGGTGCTGCCAGGTTGATAGTGCCCAATTTCTTTACCTTTCTTGGGCCTCTCCAGCTTCAGCCCCAACAGCTCCCATCCGCAGCCAGTGAGTGCTGCCTCTGCCACCACACCATGAGCAGAATGAGGCTAGAAGTGACGGCCCATGTCAGTCTGAGGTGGGTGCAGCCAACAGCATCCCGGAACAGACACCCACATCCTCTGCGTGGCCTCTGGGAGGGGGAAAGAAGCAGCGGCCATTATTACAGCAGGTTTCCCCTGGCCAGGGCCCTTTTCCCACTCTGACAACTCACTGCCATCACCGCAGGCATTGGGGGAGGCCTGGAGCAAAGGAAAAGGCTCCCGGGGAGGCAGGGGCACGGGATACTGGAACTGCGGCTGCTGCACATGGTGAGCACGGCCGGGGCAGGCTCAGGGGGAGCCCCGGGCAGTGTCCGCATCCTTCCCCTCTTCCCTCCCGCCACCTCTCAGGGAACGCCCCGGGGCTGCCGTGACCCCGCCTCGCCTCCAGCAGACCGGGAACTGCTGCACCGGGGGGGGCTCGAAGCTTCCGGGCCCCATCCCCAGGAGCCCGCGAGCGGGGGACGGCCCCGCACCCGCGGAAGGGGCGCGCTCCGCTCCGCCACAGCCTCGGGCCCCGCCCGCTGCCGGAACTCATCCCATGGGCGCCGCCATATTGCTTCCGGGGACTACGCATGCGCAGTAGTATGCCTACGGCACGCCAAAAGGGCCAAAATCTGGAGCGCGACCAGAAGGCTGCAGCCACGGGATAGCAAAGCCTGCGAACACGCAGCGAACAAGCGGCGCGCCCGCCGGTACCGCGAACGTGGAGCAGAGGCGGCAGCGGCGGCGTTTCTTTACCGGGAGGCAGAAGAGAGGGCGCAGCACCGAATCAGTAGACACACAGAAGAAGCCTTCCGCTTCCGGCGAAGTGCAGCGCGGAATATAAAGGCGCCATTGCGCATGCGCGGAGCCTTGGCTGCAGTACCGTCTTTTAGCCACTGGGCGGCACTATTTAAAGGAAAATGACGACACACTGCGCTCCCCTCTGCAGTACCGACTTCTGGCCACTGGACGGCAGTATTTAAAGTAAAAAGTCTGCACACAGCGCCCCCCCCAACTGCAGTACCGACTTTTGGCCACTGGACGGCAGTATTTAAGGTAAAAGGTCGACATACAGCGTCCCCCCCTTCCTGCAGTACCGAGTCTTGGCCATTGGATGGCATCAGCCTGTCATGAAAAGTTCTTTTTGGGGGTAATTGGCCCCAAATTAAGCTGCTCTCCCCCTTTTTTTTGGGGGGGGCACCCCCCATAATGGGCATCACAATCTCCACAACAGACACGGGGTATTTATGTTTACATATTTATTAGGTAAAAGCCCCCGAGCACAGGAGGGAGCCCCCCCACGTCCCGTCGGTTTCTCGCCCAGCGCAGCCCCCTCAGCCAATCAGCTTTTCTGGTCCGCTGTACGTCACCAATTCGCGCCGCAGAGAGGACCCGGCCGCCGCCATGGTGCAGCTCGGTACGTGCCGGGGGCGCGGCGCTGCCCGTCCCGTCCCTTCCCTTCCCTGCCCGTTTCCTCCCGTCACCGCCGCGCTCTGTCCGCAGGCAGCCGCCTCCTGAAGGGCTACCGTGGCGGCCACGTCGTGATCCGCTTCGCGCTCGGCGGCTGCACCAACCGCCCCTTCTATCGCATCGTGGCGGCGCACAGCCGGCGCGCCCGCGACGGGAAGTACCTGGAGCAGCTCGGCTGCCTCGACCCGCTGCCCAACTCCCGCGGAGAGAAGGTGGCGGGGCTCAACCTGGAGCGGCTGCGGCACTGGCTGGGCTGCGGCGCGCAGCTCTCCCGGCCCGCCGAGAAGCTCCTGGGTAGGCCCCGGGGGGTTCCGGGGTGGGGGCCCGGCGCGGGGGGGCCGCTGCTCACCGCCTCTCCCCGCAGGTCTGGCGGGGTTTCTGCCGCTGCACCCCATGACGGTGACGGGCGCCGAGAGGCTGCGGCGGCGGCGAGCGCAGGAATCTGCCGCACAGCCCGCGGATGGTGCGCCCGGGCCCGGTGATGCAGCGTGAGAGGCCCCGACCGAGGGCTCTGCCGGGCGGGAACGCGCCCTGCACCGCCAGCGCCTCCGACCGCATTAAAGTGTCATTCGCACGCTCTGTTCTGCTGTGCTGCTCTCTCCAAACTCCGCTCTCAAAAGTTTACTCCTGCTGCGAAACTTGGTGCAGGGTGCGAGGGGTTTCCCGCTACCACGCAGGTACAGAACCGTTCCAGGGCACGCGTGGCTTTCCCTAAAGGCACATTCTTAGCTCCGGCATCAACTTCCTGCAGCAATGGCACAATTACTTCCATTTGCCTCCTGCACTCATCACGTGTTTTGACCCCAGGCTATGATTTATTATTACATGGCAGTCCAGGGGTCCGGGAGAGGCCTGGCACAAACAAATGCAAATGGTTCTATCGCTGCATTTGTTTTGTTTCTCTACAGAGTTTCTGGGCCTATTTATTCATTTACAAGCAGAAGGGAAAGATTTGCATCTCGGGTGAAGAGGGAGCAAGGTTTGCATGAAGCAAGGTACAAGTCTTACCACTTGCATCACATTTGATCCTAGGTGAGAAACAAGAAATCCACTGTAGTCTCTCCCACCTTAGATGCACCTCTTGCTTTTTGGGGTTTCCTTTGGTGTAACTTACATGACTACAAAGGTCAGGCAAAGGCAAGTTTTCAGTTGTGCAGTGCAGTTTGCAGGGTAATTGCCCTGATAGAGGCAGAGTGAAAACACTCTAAAGGAAGGGGCTTGCTTATAACAACATCCTGATTCTGATACTGCCTTTATTTCTGCTTATGGAGAAGGTGATTATAAAACTATTTGTTAAAGTGGGTGAGGCTGTGAAAGGCAGTGTTGCTTTTCTAGTACTCCCTCTCCCATTCTTTCACACAGCTGATGTTGAGAGTCACGTTTTCTATAGAACAGTGCCTGTACTCTGGTACAGGGTTTCTAGAAAGTTCCTCCCTAACTTCCTCTGGACTTGTCTGCATCTGCACAGTTCTTCATGTCATAATCTAAAGGTACCACACAGCTTTCCTTTTTGGAGCTTTCTGCTTCCAACACAGGAAGGCAGATGTGCAAGGTTTCTTTTGCGCCAGTTTCCTATTAAAAAGGAAAAAAGAATTAATTTGTTATTAACTAAAACATCCCACAATCATACACAAGGCAGGAAAGGAGTTGTTTCATGTCCTTTCGAATCCTTAAGGGCTGTGGGAGTGCTCTGTAATGCAGTAGGGTGAGCAGCCGTTACCATCAGACACTGCTGTTGCACGACAGCAGTAGTGCCAGGTAAATGAAAGAAGTACCAAAAGCAGAGTCTGCTGGTGCTGAGGTTGTGCTTCCCACAGTGGGTCTTCTCATCTTCTCTACTGCCCTGTCTACTAAGTCCCCTAAAAGGTTCAAGGATGTGTTACTGTAGACTCTGCACTAAATACTCTCTCTAGACCAAGGGCTAGCGCAGAAGTGGCGAGAACTTTCCAGGTAGGAAGGAGCTACTGAACTTACTCAGCTATTACTGTCACCTTCCTCTGTTCCCCCAGAAGACGTGTGGGCTAAAAAGCCCCAACAACTGCACCCTGGGAGTGAGCGTAAGCCTGAAGCAGAGTATCACTGGGCTGATGCACAGCAAAAGCTGAGCCTGAAGAAAGCTACAGCTGAATCTCTAGCATAGTAATTCTTCATAGCAGTTGGCAGCAATACTGTTAAATTCCTCATTACTTAAGTAGCTCTTGTAAGCTTGGTTAGCACTCCTGGAAACCACAAGTCTTCATTTCGGCTCCAATGCTGTGATTTCCTCTGTTGGCCAATCCATTGGCTATTGCAATAAAATTTATTATTCTGTGTTCAAGAAAGGTATTGTTGGATCCTAGAAATGGCAAAATCAAACAAGAGCTTATGTACATGGCAAATACTGCACCAACCCCATTGCAGACTTCTCTCAGGCTGTAGACTGCACTTGGCATTCATCTGAGTAACATTACTCACCGCCTTTCTTCCTGCTCCCACAATACTGGACCTTGTCAGATCTCACATAAAACTCCTTGGCTACCACTGCAGGGGGGCATTAGGCACAAGCTGCATACACCAAAAATACTCATCACTCCACACGTTTACCATTCTGCACAGGGAGAGAGCGAGTGCTCCAGTAGTCACTGAATTCACAAGATGTTCTACCTATTGGGTGTTGTGTTAATGGCATCTACACGTCTGTGTCATCCAGTCCGAGGGACGGACAACGCACACAAAGGAAGCCACCTTTTACCAGAAGACAAATTCTTTAGTAAAATGCATCTCCTATAGAGTACAAGATGAAGATTCCTTAGTGAGAAATAAACTGTCTAGGCAACTCTCTTCAGCTAGTTCCCAATATAGCTGTTCTTTTTATATATATTCAGTCATGCAAGTTTGATTTGGTTTGAGAAGATTCATTTTCTTCATTCAAACACACAGCAGAAGTTCCAAAATCGTGAGGTTGTCTTTTGAGAGACATGGCAGAGGCCAAGTGAACTGCAGACACATGCTGCTTAATTACAAACAAGAGACAATTGGTAACACGCTCTCTTTCTCTGTTCCTCTGCCCATTTTCCCTACTTCTGTAAATGTGTTCTAAATCCATTTGTGAACGTCCACAAATAATCGCCACCAAGCAACCTTTAATGAGGACTTTGAAAAATTAACCTTTAGGCACCACTGAAGATTCAGCTACAGCACAGCTTAAAATCACTTCCCTGCCTAAACTCATGCATCTTACTTCTCAAACAGCAGCTCACACAGAGTATTTGAAGCATTTACATTCTAAAGGTAAACATCACTTTGCACTCACAGCTCAACAGTGACCGCACACAGTTCTGTAAAACCCAAAGGATTAAAAGGAAGAAAATAAGTAAGTAATGCCTCTTATTAAAGTTATTCCTATGGATTTGGTATCACTTCCAAGTCTGCATGACGGTGGCAGGCTCTGGCGTTTTTCCCAAGTATCACCAGTATTGCTCAGAGTCCCAAATCAGCATACACTGATGTTGACCTTAAAGTCCCATGTATGTGAACACTACATAAATATATCTGCAAAATAAAGTCTGTATCACATAAAATAGAAAATTTCATGTGTATTCTATTGGGCAATGCATATGGGCATAGCCATAGTTTTATCACTGTATGAAAGTATTTCATACTATTATTTACAGATGGAAGCAAAGACAAATGTTACCATCATCTACACTGGTTTCATCAATTCCATGAATCTTCTGAAGATTCTTGCTTGCAATAAAACGATCTGCAACTTGAGCTGCCTGGAAAGTGCTTATGATCCATTTAGAGCAATAATGCTGGCTGCAAAACGTAAGAGAAAACATTTGAACACTGGACCAAAAGAAAAACCAAGCGTATTTTTTAGTCTAGAAGTTTGGTGAGATAAGGAAGAGAAATTCAGGTTACACAGAGCAACAAGAAAGCAATTTTCCAAAGTCAGGTCTTCAGACTGTCAGAAATCAGAAGTGCCAAATGTGCAGTTTCTTATGCTATTTTGTTCCAGCTTCACCCTGAACAGTCTTGGACATGGCTGTCCCATACTCAAGCAAATGCTATGTCACAGATGTTCCTGCAGATATGACACTACATAAGCCCAAACAAAGAAAAGAACAGACACATCAAGCTGACCGCCTTTGAGTTCTTGACTTCTTAACTTCAGTGGTGTTCCTCCACTTAAGTAAACACTGAGTAGCATGAAACTTGCTTCTAAAATAAGAAAAGTAGTGCTCAGGAGCAGATAATCTAAGATGATTCTTAGGAGCTGTGCATTACGCTTTCAGCACTGGAGGGTAGTAAGCTGCAACAGCTACAGATTATACAAGTTATTTCATCTTGGCATCACAGACAAAGCAGCAGAATGAACTTTGGCAAAAAGTCAAGTAGAACTCACCCCAAAAAAGAGACCCTCCAGAGAAATCCCTCTTCTGGACCTTTAATAACCTCTACAGGGATGCCATGCACAGCACACATAGTACCAAAATGCCCATGAGGCTTGGTAAACTTTGGCTGCCTACCCACATAGAAAGGCAGGCTGACAGGGACTCTGAAAGTAGTTCTGGCTTTATTTCCACTTTTGCCTTTGCTCTCAGAAGACTCCTGGGCTTAACTGGTAAGAGATCTCACACATTTACCACCTTCCAAAATAAGAATAAGCGTTTTCACAGATAACGGAACCCAAAACCATTTTAGTAGTTTCAATGAGATACAGAAGATGCAGTTCCAGCTGACAAGTACTTGGTCACTGATCCCCAGGCAGATTTCAGAATGTCACAAGGTACAACTGTATGAAAAACCAAGGATGATGTTTTGCAGGCTTTCACACTAATGATTTTTCTTAAATTACCAACTTGAGAGTAAGCTTCTACCCAAGGGAAACTGATGCAGAAACTTCTCCCCAAAGCTGGGGTACAGACAACTGCCCATCCTCTTGCTAACTCATCATAAGCCCTTGTAGTCTTAGAGTCTAACATGGAAGGAAATATGCAACCATCACCATGAACCACAGCCAGAGTTTCTAGAGCAGGGTTTGGGAGCCAGGCTGCTGCAGTTGCACTCCACAGCAGCTTCCTGAACAGTTCTGCTGGCGCAAGCTCTGCACACTCCGGAGCACGTGGCGCTCGGCAGAGCGCTCACACCACACGAGCAGCACCAGGCACTCTCAGCCTTTCCAAAGTTTTGAAAAGCATCTTCCAGAGCCAGGCCTACCACAGGCAGAGGCCAGGACCTGCAGGTTGGCCCCACTGCTCCTCAAGGCCTCAGTGACCGAGAACGGGGCCGCCCTGCCTGGACACATGATGGCACCTTCTGCCCATCACCTTCTGCCCATGGCGCTGCCCTCAGTGGCACATGCAGCCCTGCAGCTTGCTGCCACCAGAGAATTCATGGTCACCCTGCCCATGTACCACACTTCCAGATCCCCTCCCTCAGGCTGGACACCACCACTTGTACCCCTGGGAATGATGGCACCATGGCACAGCTGGAGGGAACGGGGGCACAAATAGGCCTTCGCCACCTCAGGGGCAGGATGAGCGGTGCCACGTGCTGCTGCCTTGCCCTTTGCCTTCCCATGAGTACAGGAAAGCTTGGCGAAGCCAGCGCAGACCTTCTTGCTGTTTGCCAGGCCCACTGCTGTCAGACTGGGGGCACAAGAGCCTAACACGCCATGGTGGGGAGGCTGACGGTGACACAAAGAGGCAGCAGAGGCTGTGGCGGCTTCTCCCATTTATTCATTCCGCGCGTGGGGCAAGAGCGGGCGCTGCTCTTCGGTGGGAGGCAGCTCCTCGGTGGGTGGCAGCTCATAGGTGACACAGAGGGAGGAGAAGAGACAGCCTAGGAAGGACATCAGGCTGGCGAAATACATGGCACCGCTGGCGCTGCCCACAGCTGCTGTCAGTGGTCCCATGGCCAGGGCCACGAGGATCTGCGCCAGGAAGTACTGGCAGCTCAGCAGGGAGATGTCAACGCCCATCCCACGCCGTGTGCCCTCCGCCTGTGAGCCTACAAACTGTGAGGGACACACTATAAGGGGGCTGGTGGTGCTGTGGGAGCCCCTCTTCCCTCCCTGGCCCAGGGCTCACCTCATGGCTCTGGTAGTAGTCGCAGAGCAGGGAGTAGGGCAGCGTGCAGAGCGTGGCAAAGAGGATGCCGTAGGTAGCACACAGTGACAGCACCACATAGACATTCCTGGAGAGTGTAGCCAGACCCGTGCCGAGCCCGAAGGACAAATATGCCACAAAGTACAGTGTTCGTGTGCTGAACCGCTCCTCCAGCTTCTCCAGTGCAGCTGCAAGACAATGGCATGGCACTTGGGGTGAACTGCAGCCCCCCCTGCAACTAGCCTGTCAGTGGACCCAAAGGGTGCACCTTTGGGCCCTACCTGTTAGGTAGCCGCATCTCAGCAGCAACCGTTAAGTCTTTGAGTAATTGGTGGCTTAAACATGAGCACCAAGGGCTCCATCCAAATCCCACTGCCATGATGCAGCCTTGCTGCCCTATCTGTGTGGAGGACATGGCAGAGCTGAAGCCAGAGGAGTAAATGGGAATTTCCCCCCCAAAGGCAGGAGCAGAGCAGGTGGATGCACTACACACACAACAAGGTACTCGGGTGGCGGCACATGACATGGGGTACACTGCCAGGAGCACACTGGCACTGAATGCTGCTGTGCCAGAACTGCGCCTGTGGTGGTTGCATGCATTTCTGGATTCAATGTACATTTAAACTGCCACTTGTGAAAGGAACTATACACTAACAGAGATGTGTCTTCACTGGACTGCTGACTGCATCTGCTTAGAAGGCCAAGCTAACTAGCTGAGATACACGGTAAACAAGAGCAGTCTGCTTCAGCGCTCACGCCACGTGACAGGCTACGTGCAACATAAATGCCAGACTACTTTTTGCACAAACAAAACTTAAGGAGTGGGTGCATCCTTCTCATAGCAGTGGCTAAGATGGTTTTACCAAGTACCTGAATAGAAAGCAGCACTGAACGCATAGATGCACATTCCCCAGCAGCCCATGGTGACCCCAGCGTTGTACTTCTGATACTCATCTGAGTTGTGAGGTGCTTTTGGATTCCCCTGAAACACTACTTCTCCCATGAAGTCAGTGTAGAAGAGTAACATCCCCTCAAACGAAAGCCATCCTGAAAGAAGCCAGAAAGTAACCTATTAGGATTGCAGAGTATCTGTTTCCCCTTGCAAGCTCACATGGATGTTATTAGCTACACTACAAATCACAACCAAAGATAGCTGTGATTTGTAGTATGCAACAAGAGTATTAAATAAGGTTCTGCCACATTTATCTGAGACTGTTGCACCCCATGCATTGTGCTACAGTGTTTGTCAAAGACAATCAGGATTTTAAAGACCAATTCATCCCTTGAATTCCTAAGCAGAATCCTAGAGGCTGACTGTAACCCACAGAATACTGGTTTAGCAAGACAGAAAAATAGATGACAGCAGCCTGAGCTGCCTCCAGGTTTTGACAGGACAACACTCAGTTTCACAGAGTAGTCGTTTCAGGTTGCTGTTGTCCTCCCACACAGAACTGGAAGGAGTGCTTCTTATGTCATGGATGCAGAGTCTCAGAGCACCTCTGACAGTTAAAAACCTCCTACTCACAAACAAGCATCACAGCCACTGATGGAGGCAGTATCTTGATTCCTTTCACAGTCAATACATATTAACTACCTGTTAATTTTAGTCCAATTTTATGTAAACTGAATGGCTTGCAAGCCCTTTCTAAGCATCAGTCACACACTGGTAAAAGTAACAATGCACAGGTTCTGAGCACTCCTGCACCCCCTCACAGCCTGTTCTAGGACCCCTATACACATGCTGTCAAAGGGAGGGAGGTGTAAGCAGGGAAATACAACTACCCTCACCTTCTGCTTGGTAGTGCCAGCTTCAGAGTGGTTTTAAAAAAGGAATAAATATAGGAATGTAGGCTTTACTGATTTGTTGTTTGGGTTTTATCTTTCTTAGTGTTCAAAGAAACTGAATACCAGAAAGTACCTCACTGGGGAGTGTATATGTAACACATCATGTCCTCTCAAGTTAGCAGCCACAGATAAAACATCTAAAAGCATTCACCTGAGGTAGAGTACTTCACAGTGAAAGCAAGACAGCACTTTCTGCATACCTAGGAAGTGGTTGATGCAGAGATTGCGGAGAGCCTTGGGCATCTGGCAGATGGTGGAACAAAGGAGTTTCATGGAGAGTGGTTGCTCAGTGGTGTCGCTTGATCCATTCAGCTCGCTCTCGTATTTTACACCATTCAGCAAGATGTTAGCAACCTGCACCATAAGAACTCCCAGGTCAACACACACAGTAAGAAAAACACAAACATCCTTTGAGCAAGCTTATGCAATATTACACACCTGTCTGATCATCTGAAAGTTAAACTCTGCTGCTGCAGTACACTGACTTAAGAGATGAAAAACAGTGTATTTAGGAGATTAAGAACAGTATATAAACTGTAAATTCAGCCATGGAACAAGTGTTAAATGGCAGCACTGTACTACAGCATTCAGTATGCTTCAAACAGTACTCTTAATTTCTCTAGGGTATTTGGCAACCACTTCCAGATGCTAGCATAGGCAAGGCTGTACCCACAGCCAGGTGAATCTGGCTCCTGAAGTTTTGGAGACATCAAGGAAGAAGAGGCTGGTTTCAAGTGAAACACATTGCTTGCTAACCTTGATGCCGAATCTCTATGTGCACAGTATGTAAAATCCTGGCCCTAAGGAAGTCTGCTCTCACAAACTTGGTCTAAGGACAATAACAGCCACAAAAAAAAAAAAACCAAACCAGAAAACCCCACACCTCCCCAAAAAAAACCCACCCAAACCCAAGAGAGGACAGTTTACCTCATCCCGGATCATAAAAAAATGGGCCAGCATAGAGAGGTCTCAGACATTCCAAGTTATCACCAACAGTGGGAGGTGAGGTCAGTCTTATGCCTGGGCAAGGGAAACCTCACCTCCCTGGTGGAATCAGATAGCATGACTGCCATAAGGAGAAGCTCATGGGAGAATCCTATCCCTGGCCCTATCTTGCAGGTATTTCTGTGAAAAGGGAAGATACAGGCTCAATAAAAATGTGTCTCTTTCTGCTCTTGTGTGGCAGCTCCCTGGGTCATGAACCAGGGCTAAATATACCAACCTAACTTCCACACATGGCCCAGTGAGGGCAGAATGCTCCCATTTCTGCCATCTTAACAAAGGCAGCTGACAGAGTGCCAGTCACAATTCACATCCTACCCCCTCTTTTACCAGTAAGGTCATAGGTAGCAGCAGGTATGCTGCTCCCATGACTTTCATAAGCAATCTGAAATGATGAATTTGTGCATCACAAGCTTAAAACTATACAAGAGATTAAAAGAATGCTCAGGTTTACATGGTCATATCACTGATTTTCCGCCCTTACCTGTTGGCTGAAGGTTACATTTCTTCTTCTGCTATTTTCTGGACAGTGTCCTGTTACGATATCTGGAATGGCCAAGGTCTGAGGCCTTTTCAGGATCCCTGACGACCGTGGCTTTATCGTATCCAGTGAGCCCACCCTCAGCACCTCGCCGTCAGGCCCCGGTGTTATGCTGCTCTCCCCTTGCTCCAAAACTCCATTTTGTCCTTGGTAACAGCCATCAGGCACCCGAGGAAAGCTGACACTGATAGGCTGTCTGGGCAGGCTAGCTGGAAGGGCTACATAACTATTGTGCCCGCCTGTAAAACAGTCTATAAGCACACTGTCAATATTTGAAGTCCCAAATGATGATGCAAACTCATTAATTCCTGTCAAGGAATTGTCTCTGCTGATAAAACTGCCATATTTGGGTGTGAGTGGGCTCAGGGGGGAAACGGGACTCGTAAAACTTGCATGTAAGTGAGCTGAGTTATGAGAAGCAAAGTTTTCATTTACACCCTCCTCAAAGAAGAAAGGTGGAGAAGGAGGGAGAGGAAGACTTGGACTCTTCATCACCTTTTTCTTCCTGACAAAGGACCTTAAGGGTCTTTCTGGAATGCTAATTAGAGTCAATACAGTAGTGATAGTCAGTGTAACTGAGGTGAAGACATAGATGACACGAAGTTGCCCTCCCACAGCTTTTCCAAAACTGGTTTTATCCCAGTGTATTCCTCCAACAACATAACCAAAGCCACCTCCAAGACCTGGTGGAAAAACAGAGCCAAGATTATCTTCCCTAGCCAATCCTGGAAGTCAGTAACAGCACCATTTGTCTAATGATTTGTGAGTAGAATCCAACATGTTAGTTCTGGTTTACTACTCAAGCCCTTTTCAATTCAAATGCAGTAATAAACACAGTTACCCATGCCACAAGGACAGTCTAATGTACGAACACAGTACAGAAAGAGGGAGGAGGTCAGTGCTGTAAAAGTGATACTACAAATAATTAAAAACTACAGTTCTTTCTTTGCCATGAACAAACCACTTTACCTTCAGCTATTTCAGTCCGTAAAACAGAAGTGTCCACCAGCCTCGTGGCAAGGCTCTGCAACCAGTCAGCTAAGACTGTTTTCCTGAAAGTAAGTGAAAATCCATTTTCCTCACTCAGTTAAGAGGAACACAGATCTAACTGTGTCCAAGACAGACTGAATCACTTCAGAAGTGTAGCAAGCTCATTATTCAACACGTTGTCAATGTGCAAAACTGCCACTGCATTTACTATCAATGAACATGGAAGTTCTGAGGGCAACTGAAGATGACAGCAGTGAGGGATCATAGTGCCCACTACGTGCTTTCCCCTCCAATAGAGCGACTGTTTAGAAAGGTACTTTCCATGCCTGCAGGAAGCTGAACCTCTTCCCTCATAGGATTTTGTTTCCATAGGTGTTATAAATGATGCTGAGGGACCTTCAGATGAACAACCCAAGACTGTGTCTTGTTTGACTTTCGGTAGTTACAAAAGCCTTTTACAGTAAGCATGAGTTTGTTTTCAAAGTTAATTAGTGTCACCTCTCCAGGTATTTGGTTAGTAGGCTTACACAGGAAAAGACCGGTGATTTACGCTCTGCTTTCTTGCAGAGGGCTTGTTTACTTAGGTCTCACATCACCCAGGAAGCACCAAGAAAGCATACCTGCTAACAAAGCGTGGATGTTGAGGCCCCTGTCTTGATCCACTGGGCTGCATACATCCATCATGTAGGCATGACTGGGATTGTCTGCTGAATCTGCGCTGAAGTCCATGAGGACAACACCACAGACCGTAAGAATGATACCCCATTTGTGGTTATTCACAGTGTCAGACAAGGTGCTTCCTATATCTTTGCCATTAAGCATAAGCGAGAGCCCAAGCAACGCCCCTGGGAACAAAATCAAATCGAAACCAATCAATTGACTGCTTTGTAAGTAAAGAAACCTGCACTGCTCCATGCTCTAAAAGCATTACACTACCTGCACAGCCTTGCAGCAAGCACAACTGCCCTTGTTCAGACCATCACAGTCTGGGCAATGAGCATGGCTTATAGGATATACATAACCCTTTTCCACTGTTCAAACTTAACAAATGTCTGGAGTTGGTTTTGGTTACAGAAAAATATCCCTGATCCTCAAAACATCACTTCTTCAGACTCTGACTAGAGAAGGTTTTATGTGTGGATCTCCAGTTGTCAAAGCATCACCTTGGTGCCACTCACTACCTTCAGATCCACAATATCCAACATTTCGAAGTCATTTTGTTCAGCCTAGTGCCACAGGGTATGTCACAGAAGGGAGATGGTTCTACATTCCAAGTGTTTTGCCCATCGCTTCTAAAAGACGCACCTATTGCTAAGACCAGAATGAAAGGTCGTCTCCTCCCGAATCTTGATGTGCATCTGTCGCTCCAGGCTCCCAGCAAAGGCTGTAGCAAGAATCCTAATAAAAGAAGAAACAAGCAATAAGTAGCATTTTTCTATGAGCCTGTTTCACAAGGGAGTTAAACTAAGTAGCTTAAAAGACAGGTAAAGGCAGGACACCATGGCACAGCAATATCCCCAGCCAGTAGCTGTCACCCAGGTGCACAAACAGCACGATGCCTGGCACTGTCCAGGTCAGGGACTGAATAACATAATGTGCCACTGCTCATTGCCTTGATGAGCAATTCCTTACCCACTATTTCAACTACCCCATCCTACATGGGAAATCCCCCAAAGAACCAACTTGGAAGATAGCAGGAAGTAAACAGACAAGTCAGAAAGGTGCCTGCATTACCCTGGGCCAGCCTGTGAGTAGAAGCCTATCTACTCTCTTCTTCTGAAGCACACTGGACAAGTATGGGAACAGGCAGAACAAAGTTTCCAAGTGTTAACAGCCCATCCTACGGTTCTTCCCATAGTAATGGATATGCTTCCACCCTGCCTCTGTGCTAAGGCCTGTAACAGTAGTAGCTGATGACCTTTCATTAACAGAAGGCTTTTCTTTAAAAAGTTAAACAGGAGAAGGCAACACCACCCTGCTTTGTTCACACACCCCAGGGAACTGTCTATAAATGCTTTTTTTCCCTAGGGACATGAATGAATACATTGATCCTCTTTTGCTAGTTTACAAATATAGGAACAGAGCAAACAAAGCTTACCCTCACAAAAAACCTAACAAGTTCATAAGCCATTAGAAGAACTGACCTACTGATCACACCGGGCCCATTTCAGGCAAGACATAGCAAAAATTATTCTCCATTTGGTTGTCTAAAATTATGGCTAGTGCTTCTTAACCTTGAGAGCACACAGAATATACTGTATGAACAGCTGGGGTAGAGAAAAGAACAACATATACCTTGTGTAGTAGAAAAAAAATGAGGGAAGAAACACTGAAAAGTTACCTAAGATAGGGCTGATGAACCACACCATTCCATAGAGTTGGTCTGGAAGCCCCATCTGAAGTAGCACAGGGGTAACATAGGCTGTTTCTATGGCATAGCTGAACTCGAGCCCAAAGAGAATGCACCCATTAAAGAGGAGTTCTAGGAAAGACCTCTGAGGCTGAAGATCCCCAAAGTCAATCAAATCAATAGGACACGGAGTATTTGGTGGTGGTGGTGGTGAAGGGCGAATGTGTTTTCTTCTCTTTGGATGTCTCTTGAAGTTGTTGGCCCGATGACTTATGTGCCGTGTGACTGATCCAGAATAGCCTGGAACTTGTGACCTCCAGATTTCCTGAGAAGCCACATTTGGCAAGAGTGCAGCATCACTGACAGGGGTTGTTGCAGATGGTGGAATCATCACAGGTAGGTGTCTGGAAGAAAAATAGCTCAGAATAATACGGTTGAGTAAGAAAAACTTTGCTTATTTCCATTTATTGAAGTTCAAGCCATTTCTCAACGTTTCACATACTGAGTGCAGCCTTCGTGTTAGTTACAACCTCTTCTCTCCATCCCCTGACACAAGGCATATATGTTTTATGGGCACATCTCCGCCTTTGGACAAATGAGACACCAGAGCGCCTATCTTGGCTGCCTGGGCATTGCCTACCATCACTGGGTTTGGAGACTGAAATATTTAACATCATTAGCAGTCACTCATGTCACACTTCCCAGGAGTTCCCAGAACAGCAGTGCGCTTACATTTATCTGCAACCCACTCAAACTAAATTAAGATGAATCACGACCTCAGTCTGAGTTGACAGTAAAGCAAAGCTGTGGCTTGGCTGCAGATCCAGACCCCTGCTGCAATGTGCAATCACCTTCCGGTACTGATCGTTCCATTCCTGCTGCCTGTGGTGAGGCCAAGGCTCAATGCAAAACCTTTTTCGCAATGACTGAGTTTTTCTCCCTATTCACATTCCTGAATTCAGCAGAGACACTATGTTGCAAGGACAGGGTCTGATCCTCTGCTTCCTGCGGGTTCTATTTCTGCAAGACTTTACTGGAGAATGTGGTTTTGAAGTTCAGGCTACACAAGCGGAACACTTGGCTGAAGTCAGCTGATGACAACTGTGTTTGGAACCAGAAGCTGATACCATTTCAGTGTGGGAATTGAAGTTTCAAAGTAATTCCTGAGAAGATACATACCCCACAAGCCACCCTCTCTGCATGACTATTCCCTGCTCACAGATCAGGGCCATTCAAGTGCTGAACAGCCTCTTTGGGTCTCATTAGAATCACTCCTGTAGCCAAAGCGTGCATACTGTGGTAGGTAAACCAGCCAAATGCTCCAAATAGCAGGATAGATCCCAACAGACCTGCTGAATTAATGAACCACACGTGATGTCCTGCCTCTCATTGCCAGAAACAGAAATAGCTCGTAAGTGAAGTCTAATCTTTTCTTGACTCAGTCTCGTCCTAAGACCAAAGGCTGCTGCTACACAAGGATGGCTCCACATCACCCCACACCTCTTCAGGAAAACCCTCACAGCTACAGACTAGTAATCAAAACAAATGCCTTACTTTTTTTTTCCCTGGGGAAAAACCTCCTGCCTGTTCTGCCACTTTGACTGTATGGAATTCCCAAATTTCCATTTTCTGCTACTTCCTCCAGCGCATTTCATGCGCCACTCCTCCTGTAGCACTTAGTCCATGCAATGTCATTCTTCACTGCCTATCTCCCACTGCGATCAAAAGTAGAACTCCATAAACCCATGTTTACCTTCACACTTCAGTGCGCTTCAGCACAGCTGTGGGATGGTGCCCTACACAGAACAAATCCCAGGTACATGCAAGCATACAAAGAGAGACATTGCACAATGAAAAAATGAATGCTAAGCACCTCGTAGAAGACTGCAGTTGGGGTAACTTTAACTGTATTTGGGGCCTGAGGGTAAGAAGGAAGGGTGGGAGTGAGAAGACATCTACTGAAGTATTGCCAACATTGTACCACAGGTTTCCTCAAGACTGCTTCTCTTCAGACCAAGATGCATACCATGTAAGAGAGAAGAACAAGCAATTCATAACTCTAACCACACATGGGCCTTGACAATGCCCATCTCACAAGGCACCAACAGCAAGTGCATGTTGTTGGAAAGCTCATTAGACACGAAGTCCCTAGAGAGGCCACCAGAAGGAGAAGTGTGTGCAGACTGTACAGATACCCTTGACACTGATTTCACAAATTACTGAGAATTTCATATGACCCATGTCTTTCATAAGCAGAGTACTTACTTTGCAGGAGTATTTTTATCAGCTTTCAGGTCAAAGTAATTCCCTCACAATCAGAATTTGTTAAAAATCAGGTCAGAGATACCTGAAACATAACAAAAACCCAATCAGACTCATGATGGATGCTCTACCAACCCTTGCACACAGACACAAGACAGCTGTGCCAGCACACTCCTTCAGCAGTGGCTAAACACCTTGCCATTTGCACCCAGGGTGTTCATTTCCCTACATTCATCTATTAGTTTCACTTCCTATGAGATTCCCCTCTATTTTCCTGTATCATTACAAAGAGATTGTAAGTGGCAATGTTTTAGCAATAGAAAAACAGCCCAAAAATACACACTGTGATCTACAATTATTTAGAACAAAAGGCTACTATTGACAGCGTATCACATCACCAATCCGGCAGCAAGTCAGCCTAAAACTATGAGTTGTGCCTAATATTCCTGACTGCCCATTCTTCTCAGCTTAGGAACTGTTCACCAGAGGGCATCTTCAGAGGCCTTGATCCTGTCCTCAGATGAATCTACCCAGTGATCGCAACAGCCTCAAAGCAGGAAACCTCTCCTGCAGTGCATGCGCCTGCTTACACCGTCACTAGATATCTGTGATTTTGGGCACTTGATGCTTGTCACACCAACAACTGCGCATCCCAATCCGCAGGGCCTCGGCGACATTGGCTCTGCCGCCTGGTATCTGCAGTCAAACGTGCGTGGCAGGCAGGGCCCGGCCGCCACTGCTCCTCCTGGGCACCTCCTACGCCGGGAAAGAGCCTCTCCTGTGGCAGAACCCGGTCCCGGTTTTCCTGTGTGGTACCCAACACACCGCAGCGATGCGGGGAAGGGCCGGCCGTCACCGGGACCTGCCCGGCGCGACGGCTGCGCTCCCAACCGCTCCAGTCAGCCGAGAAAGCCCCGCCGCCCCCCCACCATGCACGGAGCGACCCTCACCCGCCCGTCGGCACCGGCACCTACCGCAGGCCCTGCCCCGCCCGGCGGCCTCACCACAGCGGCGCCCGGCCCGGCCCC
>JAOEHY010011544.1:0-22272 GCA_025447955.1 Psilopsiagon aurifrons
GGACAGTGGCTTAGCAACTTCATTTGCAGCTCCTTCAGGACCCGTGGATGGATTTCATCCAGTCCCATGGACTTGTGCACGTTCAGGTTCTTAAGATGGTCTCGAACCTGATCCTGTCCTATACTGGGCCCAGGGTCTTCATTCTCACAGTCCCTGTGTCTGCCTCCCAAGACTTGGGTGGTGTGGTCAGCGTGTTTGCCCGTGAAGACTGAGGCAAAGAACTCATTACGAACCTCAGCCTTCTCCAAATCCAGGGTAGCCAACTCTCCTGATAGCTTCCGGAGGGGGCCCACGTTGTCCCTGGCCTGTCTTTTATTTGCAATGTACCTATAGTTAGTAGTATTGTTAGAGAAATAAATAGCGAGTGCTCACAAGAGATTACATCAATATTGTTTCTGTAACCTGAATTGCACAAGGGCTTGATCATGCCTCTGCTGAAGCTGAGGAGGCTTTTGTATCGGGCTACTCAGGCCTGTGCTGAAGCTCCATCTAGAGCTTGTGTTTGGGAAGGGGCTATTTTTTTTTTGGGGTAAACCTGCTGTAAATGGAGAGCTGCCAACTGTGAAGTAAGGTTTTATGGGTGGCAGAAAGGAGGCTTCGTTGTTTACATTTCCATTAAACGCCTGAATAAATAAGTGTACCCAGAGCAAGTGGGGTTCTGCGGAAATGGTTTGCACTAGATCAAGTTTCTTCTTTAAGATCAATATGAACAGCAGTGTTTTTCTAGATTTGCATGGTTTTGGGCAGCAAATTAAAAAAAGGGACCCTGAAGGCGAGGTTTGCTTCTTGACATACCCGGTTTTACTAATTTTATCTCTTGAAAGCCAGAAGAAATGTCCTTACAAATAGTGAGCACAGTAGAGGGAAATAATGAGCATTAGTCATTTCAGTGGTCTGATTTAGTACTGTAATTATTAGCCAAATTCTTGTGCTGATGACACAAAAAACATTTAACTAAAAGTAAGTAAAAGGCTATAGAAGATGTCCTAATGCATTCAGTTTACATGTATTTTAGCTGACCTGGGAAATTCTCAAAACAGGGGATGCACCTTCCATTTCTGCTTTGATAAATCATCATTTTCTCTTGAATTCTGACAACAGTTTACACTTAAAAATCTTATTCTGTCATAGTGAATTTTAAAATCACAGTTGTAAATCATGAAGCCAGCCAGCAAACTTCATTGTTGGAAAAGAATGGAGCCAATAGACATGAAAGGGACAGACAGGAAAGAAAGTTGCATGTGAGCACAGTGTGTTGTGTTACATATCGCACAGATTCCCATGGACATGGTAGTATTCTAAGAAGAGAAATAAGGATTTTGGAGAATGAGAAGATGGAGGCCCGGAGGAGAACCTTGACTCATACCAGTAGAGTATTTCAGGGCTTCCTCTTCTTTCATCATTAGGTATCAAGATTAGTGGATAGACTGATAAAAGTCAGAACCACTCAAGCATCAGATCTTGTCCATAAAAGGGTTACCTTAACATTCTGATTTCGGAACCCGTAGATGTGGTAGAGGCACCAGCTTGGATCTGGAGTGAAATGCACTAGAAAGTTGTTGAAAGTAAAATACAGCTTTTTCTTGACCTTTCTATATGAAATGTTTGACCCACCCTACTGTCTCTTTGTACAGCTGTTTTTGTTAGAGGAGATGAGAGAGAGGAAGTATGATGGGTATGCCAGAGCCATCCAGAAGGCATGGAGGAAGTATGTGGCCAGGAAAAAATATGTACAGATGAGAGAAGAAGGTAAGTCATAACTTCTGATGACAGAAACTTCACACATGATTCTATGAGAGAGTGCTATGAGAGATTGAAGAAATATCTCCCTCTCTATAGAGCAAAACATGACATTGCAGATGACTGTCTAGGAATGACTGCAAAGTGTTGGACCCCTAAGATACCACTGATGAGGCTGGCTGCTCTGCATGCATGAATTTCTTGGGCTCCACCCAGTGTTCTGCTCTCCAATCAAAGCCGGACTGAGTAGGACATTGATCAGAGATGTTCCTGGGGAAGTGAAAAAGGAAAAGCTTCCCACAGTTATACAGGACTCAGATGGTCTGTAGGTGATACAGGTTATTCTGAGGACTGTAATGCTTAATTGCATACGTGACCTGGATTATGTGAATGAACAACATTCTGGGTTTGGGAGAGCTAGTTTTACTTTCCAGCAGTGAGAAATTCTTTAGTTTCTGAAGTGCTCCTGATTCATCAGAGCTGCTGAGCTTGCTAATGGTGTATTTCATTAGGAATGGATTTAATAATCACATGGATCATTATATAGAAGATTTGTAATAGTGCTTCACTGTTTTTTATTCCATATTATAAGCAGTTTGGTTGTGACTTCTTCCCAAAAAGTTCTGCTTGAAACAGTTGGCTCTTTGAGATCATGAGTTTATGAAATTCAGTAAATACTATTAATCAGTGTTTATTTTTGGTATTTAAGCATCGGATCTACTGCTGAACAAGAAAGAGAGAAGGCGGAACAGCATCAACAGAAATTTTGTGGGAGATTACATAGGCATGGAGGACCATCCAGAGCTCCGCCAGTTTGTCGGCAAACGAGAGAAGATTGATTTTGCAGACACTGTAACAAAATATGACAGACGGTTTAAGGTGGGTTTAAGAGCAGCATCCAGTAATGATTAGCTCATTAGTTAATGATTAGGGAGCTGCAGATAGCTCTACCATCCTTTAATGGAATCTCCATCATGTTAGTGTCATGCTACCTAGGATTCCAGCTTGAAAAAATGGAATCCAGTGGAATACATGGAAGCAGCTACACCCTTGTGATTGGAACACTGCCATTGTTAAACCTGTTGTCCCAGGATGAAGGCTTTACGCGACTTGCTGGACAGAGAGCTACATTAGTTAGGAAATGGGAAGCAAAGCTACTGTCCTGTGCAATCTGACTCTGAGGTTGTGTGATTAATCCCATCAGTATTTTTTCACTTGAACCAAATATTAACAGTATTGCCCATTGTATCTCCTTGAACATGAATATTGTACATTGTATCTCCTTGAACAGCATCACATTAGTGTATTGAGCTCCCTATGCTATGTATTTTCAAACAATTTTGTGTTTCAGAGTGTGAAGCGAGATCTTGTCCTCACTCCAAAATGCATATACCTGATTGGGCGTGAAAAGATAAAGCAGGGTCCAGAGAAAGGCCAAGTGAAGGAAGTCTTAAAGCGAAGGATGGAGGTGGAGAGGATTCTTTCTGTTTCTCTAAGGTCAGGACCTTGCAAATGTCTTTCCTTTGACATAGAAATTTGTGTAGGATGGGGGAAATAAGTTGGTTGTGAAGTGTGTATTTCTTAAGCTGTATTAATTGAATATTGTAAACAAAGAAAGCTGAAGCTTGAATGTCTTCCAATCCCAGCCCTAGTTAAGTGTACTATAGCAATAGATGTTTATAGCCAGCCACACAAACATTTTCTGACTAGTTGTTAAAATGTTTCACTTACACTGGGTCTCACCAATCTGGTGCATCCCCAAAACTTATTTTGTGATGCATATGTTCACAGTGTATAAGCACATTCTATTAAGTTATGGCTCAAGCTTGTATCCCAGGAATAATTCTTACTTACAGAAGTTCATCTCATACATGTCCACTGCTTCCTAAAGGGGTGTTATCTCACTGGTGAGCTACTAAACTAATTTTTTCTAGTTGGATTTCACATCACTTCTGTTGACTGAATGACGCCCATGCAGAGCAGAGAATCCCAGTTAGGTGAGCAAAACCAGAAAGACACTGCCAATAATACCAGTGTATTCTTGCTTATATCATTTCATCCTTTTGAAGATAAGTGAACAAAGCCTCTGGATACCTCTGAATTTGTTATTGCAGTTTATCAGAGCTGGTAGCTGAATGTTATTTAATACAAAATTATACAGATCCATGACAAGAAGTGTGTTTTACATATTGCAATAAATAACTGTAAGTCCATAGGTGGGTATATTAATAGCTACTGTGGAGGGTTTTTTAGTATATGCTTATAAAATGTTCCCATTAGCATAGCCGGAATTCTTGTTACTGACATTATCTAGTACTTCAAAACAGGAGATTTCATTTTGCTTCACAGCCATTTCAAGATTAGGGGAACATCTGTAAGATGTGTCTGCTCACTGTACCATTTTCAAGACCTGTTGTTCATTTATCATACATCTTTATAAGGAAAGTTACAACAAAACTGTAGTAGATCTAGGTTAAAGATGGGAGCAGAACCTGTCTTTGTAGTGCTCAAAATCTGGACCGTGTGCTGTGAAAACCTTGAACAGATTGCAGCCAGACGCTCCAGTTGGGCCTGCAGCATTCCAAAGGCATAGTCACATTGAGTCAGCTAAAAGAACGGCTGCCTGCCAAGTTAGTGAAAGCTGTTACACTCCTCTCACATGTCAATAGCAGTTCCGCAAAATGTTCTGAAGCAAAACCAAATATGTTTTGTTCAGAGGAAATAAGTATGTCATGTCCAATAATGTTTTGAACCTAGTTTATTGATTTTATTTTGTTTTAAAAAACATCTGGTTTTGTATATGCTAAAAGCAAGCTATCAAACTGTCCAGGTATTACTCCAAAACCAAACCCCTAAAGGCCTATGGAGGCAAGCAGGCTTTTCCCTATTACTGTGTTAGTATGGTCTGAGTTCAAAATGAGTCTAATCAAGGGATCTCTTAACTCTGCATTTTAGCGGTGTAGTAGTAAAACAACAGTGTGGCTGCAGAGGCTGTAAATATTACTACTTCTCTCGAATCTGAGATAATCTTGTATCAGTGACAAGAGTTAGCACTTGTAATATTTAACACTCTAGAATTAGTAAAACTAGAGTGAAACCTTTTAGTACATGTATTGCATACTATGTACTTAGATGGGGAAGGGGGCAGACCCAAACCAACCAACCAATTTTTCATGGAATATTGAGTTTTAGCTAAATCAATACAAAATGAAATATATTTTAAGTGGGAGAGAGAGGATAACTGGATTCTTGCATTGCTGTCTATCTGAACAGTATATGTGTGTCAAGAAACCGTGCATGAATTATTGACATAAACTTGTATTGATACACTTAGGAACAAAGGCAGAATAATTAGCACTTTTGGCATGCACTAGCAGCAATTAACACTTTCTAACAATTGAAATTATTACAAAGGTTGCAATTCAAAGTGCAGATGCACAACTTGGAATTAATTTCAAGAGCTGAGAATGACAATCCATACTCATGGAAATGTTCTTGCATTTTTAGTAACAATAAGTAACTGAGCTTTATAATGCACCTGATAAGGAGTGACACAGGCTATCCTAACAGTATTGTGAAATCAGAGTCTTGACAAATCAGAAAAAGAAAGGACCACTGACTGGAGAATATTTACTGCAGGTCTTGGGCTTTTCTTACAAATCTCATTCAAAGCCTTGCTGAGTCTCTAGTTTGCTTTAGGATAGGAAAGGAGGTCATGCTTTTACTCTTTATAGTTTTCTTACTGCTCTTTTGAATACCAATTAGGTATGTTTGTAGTTTCATATACACTTTTCCAAACTATGGGGAAGATTTTAGGACTTGAAAGGATATTATAAAGCACAGAAGTGGTAGGTAGCTTCATCCTTTACCTAATGTCTCAAGTCAAGAGACGTGATAGTCAAGAGCACCTCTAGCTTTTGACACACTAGGAAGCTATTTTTAATCCTGCATAAAAAGGTAACTCACAGTCAGTAGCCTTCAGTAACCAGATGAGAAGTTAGAGTCAGAAAGTAAGACCTGCTTCCCACTTTCAGATTTATAGAGTCAGCAATCAGTCAAACCACCTGGGAGAGCAAAAGGGAGGAGCTTGCTTAAAGTAGAAATCTGTTGACTGCTGGGTAATTAGGAACAGAAAACAGTAATGAAGGCAGATAGACCTAATGACATAGGGGTTGGGTTTTTTTTCATGAGCTGAATGTTGAGTCCTTTAATTAATTGACCTGGAGTTACTCTGAAACATTGAAGCAATACATACATATATAGATTTAGGTGAGATATTGGTACCTTTGTGTGATGGTGGTGTTCTGCAAACTATGGTAAGAAGCTGGCTTTTAGAGACAGGTATGTAACTTGGACTTGCCCTTCACCTGGCTGCCACAGTGTTAATTCATAATGAATGTCAGATCTAAATCCAACAGGATTGGAAAGGTCCATTTCTCCAGAAAGAGATGCAAATTGAGAATGCCTTTTCACTTAGTAGGTGATACTTATTGAAACGAAATACTATTATAAAATAGTTTTTTCGGTTATTAGTAATAGCAGCAAAAGCTTGACCAACAGCATTGACAAAGAGCAGAGAAGCTTTGGCTTCAGCCTCCCTGCTGCGGAATAAACAACTATGAAATGGAGCTGCCCATGTTCTGCTGGGAATATTTAACAGTGTTTAACTTAATACTCCTTTCTTCAATGATTATACTCCATTTTGTGGAATACCATGCTGGTTATTGATAATTGTCTTGTGATAAGGTTAAACAATTCTCAGCTCTTCACATCTATCAAAAGTCTTGTGCTGTCTCTTCTCCCAGACACACATTTTCTTACACTAGATCGCTCTCAGGTGACTGCATGGGAATATGGGTGAGACATTAAGAAGTAAGGAAGGCAGAAAATGAATCTACTAAGAAAGGGAATGGATTCTAGCACGAAGAAAGGAACAGAAATATGCATGGATGTTAACTAGCTTCAAAATATGGTTTGTTTACTGTGGGATTGGCAAGTTGAACTGGAGCATCCTGTGGTTGCTTATATGCTATTCAAATCAGGAAGTAAGGGGGGAACCCATGGCCTCCATTTTCAGGTCTTACAGTTTTCTTTGGAAAGTTTTGTTTATCTTTCTTTGTAGAAAGGATGCAGAAGCAGACGGGCTCCAGCATAGTTATAGCTAGGAAGTATGCCAACATGCTGTTCGAAGGAAGAATGATACACATACAAAAAACTGAGAAGCATGCTGGAGCAATAGTAATCCTGGCTAGGACACAGCAGAAGTCTTTTTAGTGTGGGGACTCTGGGAGGTCAGAAACCAGCCTTGCCAAATTACTGATGCGAATATAGTTATGTGGTTTGTAGCGTCTTCAGCAGGTGTAAGTAGTGGTCAATCCAAAGGTGGTGGTGGAACCCAGTGTGTGATTTGTACACTGTGTTAAACCAGTCCAAACTAAAGCCAGTAATTGAAGATTACTTCAGTAATCTTCAAGTTTCTAATTCGCCTCTAAGCACAAGTTTTGCCATTATTGAAGAGATGAACTCTAATTGTCATCTTAATGGCACATGTTCTTTTGCTAACAGTTATTACTATGAAATGACTGAGTGATATTCTTGTCTCTCAGAAAGCTCCTGAAAATAAAACCCGAACTTGGTCTCAGAAAGAAAGACTGAAGTTAATGCTGCTTGGACTTTCATATGTTTTTAAAAGTTAACCACGGGTACTGTGCAAATATCATTATGATGCTAGCTGTATTTGCTGATGAAATTTTAATCTGAATATTACATGCTCTGATTTCTTTTCAGCACAATGCAGGATGATATTTTCATTCTCCATGAACAAGAATATGATAGTTTGCTTGAATCGGTCTTCAAAACTGAGTTTTTAAGCCTCTTATCAAAACGATACGAAGAAAAAACACAAAGAAATCTACCTCTGAAATTTAGCAATACGTGAGTTATGCTTTTTCAATGGGTTTTTAATAATAAATAATCTTTGTTCCATCTGTCAATATAAGTAAGTGCTAGTTGTTGGGCTCCTGATACTGTGCTTTAAGATAAAAATAGGCAGCACAGTGTAAAAATCTGTATGTGCAAAGAGACCAGATTCTGCTTAGCTCATCCAAGTAATAGGTTAGGATTGTACCTGGGCCATCTCCCACTTTTCACTATTTTTGGGCATAGAAGAGTTGCCTTTTTTCCACTGAACACA
Organism: Psilopsiagon aurifrons; assembly: GCA_025447955.1. Classification (NCBI taxonomy): domain Eukaryota; kingdom Metazoa; phylum Chordata; class Aves; order Psittaciformes; family Psittacidae; genus Psilopsiagon; species Psilopsiagon aurifrons. The sequence continues at coordinate 7,934 of JAOEHY010011544.1, forward strand.
GCATCTAGGCTCAACGGTCTTCAGCTTTGTGCTGGGGAGCAGCTCAGTGCCAGCAGGGCTGTCGCCACACAGCAAGGGCCAAACCATTCACTGCACAATTGATGTACAACCATACTGCAAGATCTCCTCTGTGCTGGCTGCTGTTTCCTATCATGAGAAGGGAGCATCCTCTTCCAAGTCCTTAACCTTGACCTAGGCCTGGAAACATGAGTTTGAAAGACAGTTTCTGGAGACATACTGTAACAAAGTGAAATACTGAAGTTTCTTGTAGGGACCAAGGACTGCAGGATGACAGGGTAATTCTAAAGGAGTTCATTAAGTAAATCGTATTGGGAACATTTTTTAGAAACAAGCCTGTAAATCTACACAATGTTTGATGAGCATTTTAGCTGTAAGGACACGCTGGAAACTATTCCAACAAACACGTGCGTTTGTTAATACTCTTACCTGTTAAGCAGATTAGCAACAGCAGGCCTTGGATTTGTGTATTTATTTGGTTTGAAAAAGTGTAAGAATTAGAAAAGTTAACAGGAGGTTATTATTTTAATTTGGAAAGGGTGTAGGAAGACAATCAAAGTGTTAAACATGGCTGTAGTTACACTCCTTTATGCTGGGAACCCAAAGCCAGTATCAGGAGTAAAAGTTTTGTTCAAGTGCTCACTGTACACTCTGACCTCTCTAGGGCATCTTAAGCTTCTTTGGAGTAGCTCTAGCACGAAAGTTAAAACATGAATTAACAAGAATGTTTTAAAAAGCATGGAAGAGATGAAATCAGGCAGTTTGTCACCTGAGTCACTCAGGGAATACAGATTCTTAGTCTAAGCTTTTTATATTTCTAAGTTAACCTGCTGCCAAGTCATACTGTCCTGATTTGCCGTAAGTACTTTCTGGCTTTTTATTCATGTATTCATGTGTTTATTAGACTTGAAGTGAAGCTGAAAAAGGAGAGTTGGGGCCCCTGGAGCAGTGGTGGTTCCCGACAAGTGCAATTTATGCAAGGCCAAGGAGATATAGCTGTTTTCAAGCCAAGTAACAAAGTGCTGCAGATCAGCATTGGACCAGGGCTACCAAAGAATTCCCGTAAGTATGAATTTCCTTTAGGCATTAGTGAATGACTTAGAAATTTTGAGAGGCTGATTCTTTCCTTGCTTGCCACTAGCCTCAGCATGTTCTTTATTGTTTCTCTGTGATGTTTAAATGAAGATCCAAGTTATGGATCCTAACAGTCCTGCTGGAATTTTGTTGCTTTCACTATATACCGTTTCTGAAATGTCTGCAATTCTTTGCTCTGTGGCAAAAGTAGTGAGGGCATTTAATCATGTGACATAGTACAAATAGCGCAATTAGCCAAGTATTCTGGGGAGGAGTCTCTCACTCTACTGAGCTCCTGCAGTTTCTACAATCTAGCTGAAGAAGAAAGGTCTGCGTCAGGACAGAACAGGTTGTGGTATGAGGGAAGGTAGTCTCTGTACCTCACCAAAGATTGAGCTGCAACTACACCAGCCTCTGGAGTTTTGTGTCCTGCCTTTTTCTCATAGTAATTGCTGATCAGAAACAGTATAGTCCAAAGTACTGCTGTGCCAGCTACCATGGTTTATAAACAAGTTCATAAAGCTAACAGTCTTTTGCACCTCATTTACTGTAGTCTTGAGACAGCTTTACTTTGTATTCTGTGGCTGAACTGGATCACAAAAGGGAGAGTCTGCCCAAGTCATCCTTTATGCACCTAAAGCTGTAGAACACCCTTGCCAGTGCTGTTATGTTTCAGATTCATTATTGCAGAAGATCAGCCCTTTCTGATCAGAGTAGGGGTCAGGCAGCCAGAAGGACTTACCCTTAGATAATTAAATGTTTGGTGGTTGTTTTTTTTAGGTCCTACTAGGCGGAACCTTTCCCAAAGTAGAGGGTATTCCAACAGGTCTCAAAGTCAGACTTACCCTATGAGAGCCGCACCACCTCCTCCTGGTAAGTCCTCTTAGCCTCAGGCAAAAACAAAATTCAGGTTTCCACTTTACTCTTCGTCATCTGGTAATTTTTTTACACATCAGATCCTAGTAAAGGTTTAAAATCCTCTTTAGAAGATCCTGTCAGCAAAACTTAAGTTGTAGGCATTGTTTCAGCATTGTATTGTTTGAGTCAGCAGATAGACAAACTGGTATTTCACCAGAGGTGTCCTGGTTGTTAACGGATGCTGGCATTTTCAGCCACTTAATGCAAGACATTGAATCTAAACCTTACCCCTTAGCCTTGTCCACTTTCAAGGGTAAAAATTATACTCTTATCAAGTAATAGACAGTGCTTTGCAGTGAAACTGCTTTCAGTGCCAGTAAACAGTAGAATGTGATTTATGCCTCAGTTGTCCCACCCTGGTACATAACTTTTGTGTATGCTAAAGGCTAAGATGTATCAGCTGTGCCAGTGAGCAGCATGGCTTTTTCTGCATGGGATTGATGTCATTAGGGTGTTTCACATCTGCTCTTGAGAGATATGGTTAATTTAGCCTGTGAAGTCAGAGGGGAGAACAATATTCCATTGACACAACATTCCCCAAGTGGCCTTAGGGCTTTTTTACTTACGCTCCCAGAATACTTTGTCAGCTGCTGTTTACTGAGAAGCACAGTGCTAATGGTGTGAGCTGGGTGTGCAACCAGTCTTGATCACCAAATTAACTAGACAGTTTTCAAACCTCACAGCTGTAAGTCAAACTGAGGACAGCATGGTCTGCAACAACTGCTTGAAGTGGGAAATTACTGTAGTTGAGAGTTAACCTCTCTGTGAACAGATAGTAAATATTCATACAGGGTGAGTTAAAGCAAGGCAAGTCTGTTCTAATGCTTTCAAAAACTTTCAGCAGTTCTATAGCTAGATGAAAAAGCCAGGCATTAGTTGAAGAAGCCTTGTGCCTGCAGAGAATGCTGAACCTTGCCTTGCATAGGTAAAGTAGTTCAGATGTAAATTTACACACATATCCAAGACACCAGTGGGTACCCATTCCCGCAGTATGGCCTTTTGTAACCAAATATCTCCCAGTGCTTGTGACAGGTCCTTACCAGATACCCTCTTGCTTTTAACATCCAATGCACATATCTCTAACTTGAGCACAAGTCCATGAAGATGTGAAACAGAAACAGATTGCCAGCAGACCACAATCTGTGTCTAAATCAACACTGTTTTAAAGTACCTCTATCGCCGGGTCTTGCTGACAGCCGAATCTGACAGCTGAGCCATCAACACAAGGAGAAGGTTACCTTTACTGAGTTACAGTTTGGAGTGGATGTGTTCACACTTTATTTACTTCTAGGTCAGCAGCAAAATGGAGTAATAAATCCCCCACAGTCTGTAGCACTTCCCCATGTCCCAGGAAACCAGCGGGCCAATCAGAAAAACCTATATACAAATATGATACGTCCAGCTTTACCACGGCAACTGTCGGGAGGATCAGGCAAGATTTCGCAGCAACCAGAAAGCCTGGATTTCTTGAAAGTACCTGACCAAGGAGCAGCCGGGTAAGATTTTACATTAACTCCGAGAAAAAGGTATCTTTTTTTGTAAATAGCTTTACCTACGTAAACTGACTTACGTCTGATTTACACTGTGTACAGAGATGACCAGATTGTGCTACTGAGCTGTACTCAAAGGTATCATGATCTTCCATAGGATTTCAAAATGCATATTCCATCATAAGCCTATAGGAATGAGGGTGAACCAGTTCTGGTTAATACCCTAAATTTGCCTGGTAACTTTTAGTTAAGGATATTAGCAGAGTTTGACTAGGCCTTCTTCCCCTCTGGTTTTAAGATCATGAACAGCAGATTTTGTGGCAGCTCTCATGCCCAGAAATGCTGGCTAGAAGTCCTTTTGTTCCACCTTTGACTCTAGACTCATATACCACAATTGTACTTCCTTTTAAGGAGAAGGGCTTGGCAGTATGACAGTCAAGATTGTTTTAGCATCATTCGGACTTCTAAGCTGCAGCCTTCCAGAATATGTTGTGGTTTGGATTTTTTCTTTCAAAGCAAGCCAAAGCTGTAGGAGACACACAATAACAATATGGATGCTACTATGTAAAGGGAACACCTAAAAAGGGCCTAGCAAAGTTATTTCATAGACTGTACCATTACAATTTGTGGGTTGCTATCTGTCAAGTACACCCCGTAAGTTCATTGAATTGTGATTGCTACCTGAAGTGCAAAACAGTATTTTGGTCAGAAATGGTAGAAAGTGCCTGCTGTGAGAGGAGCGAAGTGCAGCCCCATGAGGGTGACTTTAGGTGGGCATCAAAGCAAGTACTTAATTGGTTTTACATTTGTGAAACTGGTGGACTAGTGTAGGAATTGGAGTATTTTGACTTGGCATATCCCATACTTTGTTAGTGCCAATAAACCCATGTTCTGAGCACACAGAAGAGCAACTTGTAATCACCATAATAGATAGAACCCAGTTGTTGTCCCTACCAGTACTGACGGTGTCAGAGGCGTGTGTGGGTGAGTGTCCCAGAGGTACTGACGGTGACAGAGGCGTGTGGGTGCGTGTCCCAGAGCTGGTTCAGGCACGCTTCGGGGGTGTCCGTGGTGTTGCGGCGCTGACCAACCGGCAGCGCGCGCCCCCTGCTGTCGGGACAGTGGCACCGCCGCAGGTCAGGCTTGGCTTTGGCTGACACCGCCAGCACAAGCTGAATGTTCCTTTCCATCACCTTCTTGCTGCCCACAAACTGCTGTCACCCTTGGCCAGCATAAGCATTAGGGACCTGGCTGGAGTGCACAATAATCTAGCCAAGTAAGCATATCCTTCGACAAAGAGATCAGCTCCCAACACCAGGGGAGACCAAAGTCAGGCTCATAAACAAATGGAGGTAGCAGGTAAGCTCAACACCAGAGGGGTTCTGCTTGTCCTTCCTTTCAGTTCTTCCTGTTAAGTACCAGTCCCAGCACTCAAATTTCTCCAATACATTCACCACTAAGAAAACACATCCTAGAGGAGTTTTACAGCAGCAACAGACCAAAAGGAATTTGGTGCAAAACTGAGTTGCATTATGAGCTCCTTTCTTACTGTACCCAAAAGAACCATGATTACTAACTACATCTAGTGGTGTGGTTCAGGTAGGTTTTCCTATGTGAAATGAGTGATTGATTTAGGGGCTGCTCAACTAATGACCCAAGGTAATAGCAAGACCAGTGTTAGGACAATCTATAGAGGCATGGCTAAACAGAATTGGAGGGCAAGGTTCATCCTATTATTGACTTAATGGATGAAGCATACAAAAGGAAAATTGATCTAGAACTGATTGATACAGAGCCCAAAGACACAGGATTAAGGAGAGCTCCCACTGAGTCACAAGGGGCAGAGTAGAGCCCCTTGCTTCTGAACTCCTGGTGGAGCCTCAGTGCAACTGCCTCTGAATTCGGGGGTGTGGTGCTGCTAAGAATGCAGATACCATGGCAGCTTTAACTTTCAGTTAGAATCATAGAATAGTTAGGGTTGGAAAGGACCTTAGTAAAGAATTTCTTCCTCATATCCAATCTAAACTTCCTGTTGAAGTTTGACCCCGTTATCCCTTGTCCTATCACTGCAGTCCCTAATGAAGAGTCCTTCCCCAGCATCCCTATAGGACCCCTTCAGATACTACGGGTTGGGCAGAGAAGAGATTCAGAGCAGCCCTGTGGAGAAGGACTTGGGAGTGTTGGTTGATGAGAAAATGAACATGAGCTGGCAGTGTGTGCTGACAGCCCAGAAAGCCAACCGTATCCTGGGCTGCATCAATAGCAGTGTGACCAGCAGGTCGAGGGAGGTGATCCTGCCCCTCTGCTCTTGTGAGACCTCACTTGGAGTATTGTGTGCCGTTCTCATTAACAATTCAATATAAACCTAAGTCAAAAACCACCATGCTCTCGCCAGCAAAACATCTCATTCAGCATGTTCTTGACCCTACTGTGGTTGCAGAAAAGCTGAGCTACTTTTCTAAGACTTTCTCTGAATTCTTTTATTTCCATACATAGGTCTATGTTTGGTAACATATCTTATCCCAAGCAAATTCAATACATGCTCAACAACAGGAGAAAACCCTCTCTCGCAGCAGAATTTAGAACTGAAATACTATCCTAATGCATACTTCAAAGCCCATTTTCTGGTGCAGTTCACTATGCAAAACTAGACAAAGACATACAGACAAAAATTTAAGTCTAGAACTTAGCATAAGTAACTATAAGCCTCTCCAAGAGCTGTGTGATGTTATGGCATTATATGAACTGATTGCAGTTAGCTCCTCCACATTGCTGCAGTGTTTTTAATCATTCATCACATTTATTTATTTATTTACATTAAACTGACATTGCGTCTAATACCTGTTCTCTCTTCCAGCCTTTATTACCTGATGAGCTGACAAAATGCATTTCTTCCCTCTTTCCCCTTCCTATCTTTGGAGTGGTCACAGCTGTGACAGAGTTTGTGCAGCATCTCCCCTGTTGCTTCAGAGTTGACTATAACAGAACAAGTCCATAGATGGCCCTGGAGTCTGAGGCAACTTAAAAGAGAGACAGTCTCTTACAGCTTAGTCACAAGAATGGTAAAGTAGCAAGACTGTGAGCTAGAACTTTGTTTTTAATACTGGAAACTACAGTGAAGTTGGGGCATGGGGAGAGACAGACTGAACTGTGCAGCTGCCAAAATACACAGGAACTGCATGTACACATTTATTTACATTCTAGCCTGAGCACTATACATTTGGAAGTACCTATTCATCCTTTTCAGTAGGGAAGCAATGGCAACTAGGCCTTTCACAGGGAGGTCTTAGATGGCTATTTTAAATTTAAGAGAATCCTTTTCCCCTTGTTCCGTGGTACTCTCTAGAACCAGTCCATTAGCACAGAGGGGTTGATAAGGCTTAGATTCAAGTCATATATTTCAAAGCATATTTATGTTTTTTCTCCCATCAGTGTTCGCAGGCAGACAACAAACCGACCACCACCAGCTGGAGGAAGACCAAAACCACAGCCCAAGCCTAAGCCTCAGGTACCACAGTGCAGGGCACTGTATGCGTATGATGCTCAGGACACAGATGAGCTTAGCTTTAATGCCAACGACGTGATTGATGTAATTAAAGAAGGTATGTATTGGTAAGAAGACACAACTTTTTGAGCTACCACACAGTTTTTCTCCCTCATTAATCTTCTTGCAAATCTCTATGACAACTCAGAGAGTAGAGAACTCTCCACACCCACACCAATCAGACCTCAGCAGTGAGGTACGCATTACTTGGTACTCCAGATCTGTATCCAGATCTCCACTTCTGTTAGTAATTCTGTCATAGGCTTTGGCTGAAAATTACCCACAGCTTTAGCACAAGAACCAAAAAAGTTACAAACCAGTTCTCTTTGTGTCTTTAAAGCAACCTCCTAAGGCAGTGATGTAGCCCAAAGATCAGCAAACTAAGGTTCTTCACATTTCTCCTCAGTCCTTTACAAAAAGGCTCTCACTTTGTGGAACAGCTTTGCAAGGCTGCCTCTTCAGGTAGAAAGTTTACAGAACCTCACTACTTTCTCTTCATCACAGATCCTTCTGGCTGGTGGACAGGAAGACTACGAGGGAAACAAGGTCTGTTTCCCAACAATTATGTCACAAAGATATAAAAGACTCGGACAAAAATTGGCGTGAAGTTACCTGTGGTTGAAGATGTTTATCCTTGCCTTCAGGACATGGTGGTTCTGAGATCTGCCATTATCAGCAGGGTTTTCACCAGTGAAGTTGTATATGAGCAGGAATAAAGTTACCCACAGCACAGACTTTGATCATTTTGTCTCAGAAGCATACAGCAATGGACATACAGACCAATTATTTATTATATTTAAAACCTGGTTTTAACACCTATTAAGCAAAGAGTACTCAAACTTACATTTTCCTGAAACAGAAAGGTGCTTTGCAGTCTGGGACCAGGGACTTTGAACTGGCTGTATTTAATAAGTGCCTTCAGCTGAGTATCAGTAAACTTTGCAATTATCTACTGAAGATGTTAAATGCACATGTCCTCTAATGCAGATCATTCTGGGGAACATGCTAAGTATGCTGCTACCTATCAAAAAGATTTTGGCCAATTTGGGATATTACCATCTAAAAACCTACTGTGATGGTGTATTTAAGTAATTCTGTACAGAGTTGTAATGGAACTGGTTTGTGTTTGCTGATGTGTTTAGGGACTCCAACAGGCAGTCTACGAAGTTAAAACAGAAAACCGCGTAGTACTGTATGCTAAACAATGTTGCCTTCTTTGAGATTTATAGTGTAATATGGCTGGCCCATGTTGGATTTATGTTTAATGCTCTACCTGTAATAAGTGTCTTTATGCAGAGCTGTACATTTATAGAAACAGATCATATACTGTATATAAAAACTGAATATGATAGAAACATGTATGAATGTATAATGTAGTATTCCACTGCTGTTATTCATTAAGTAGTCTCCTAGAGTTTTTATGCCAGGTACTTACAGATGTGCACTACTCCTTTCAAATGGCAATAGCATTATTGCTCAGATCTGATTGCCTCCCATACCAGTGACTGTTGCTTGCCATACAGTTAGTTACCACCATTCAATGCTTTGCCTTCTGAACCTCCAGAAAATAAAACAGAAGCAGCAGTTAGCTGAACAGGTCTGTCCTTTGTGCAGTTTGTTTCCAGTTACATATATAAATGTATCCCTTCAAAATGTCTGTTGATTTTACTGCCTGGATATAGAATCATAGAATAGTTAGGGTTGGAAAGGACCTTAAGATCATCTAGTTCCAACCCCCCTGCCATGGGCAGGGACACCTCCCACTAAACCATGCCACCCAAGGCTATGTGTCTAAAGAAAAAAGTCCCCTTCCTTTGTTCCAACCCATTTTCACCATGCCCAACGCAAGCGCTGTGCATTAATTTTCACTTACTAAGAGCAGCTCAGAAAAAAAAAAAAAAAAATCCTGTGTATGTTAACACACTGCATAAGCTTTAAGATAAAGCTGCAAAATCTTGAATCCCCTCCCTCCTAAACTATTGCCTAAGTCTAGTTTAGGCATGCTTAAACTCCCCTCCGGCAAGGGATAACAGACTGTAGAATCTGCTCCTGGAATCTGGGTCTTAGTCTACGGGGGAATCATATGCACAAAACCAATCAAGCACGTTTTTCAACAGACCATGTGCAAGAAGTGCTAGGTTGACTTAGCCTATGGGAGAAAGAAGTCTCCTGCTTAAGATTAAAATACCATAGTTCCCACATCCTTCCCACAGGGGGAGCACTGAATTCTAGGTCATTTTTGCAGTATTTAGTTGTTCTAAATCAGAACTGGCACACTCACGGAGAGGAGATACTGGGAGAAGGGAGGTAAAAAGTCAGTGTAAATTAACAGGTCTGTAACTTAACATTAGTTATATAGCACTAAGTTAACAAATAAATAGCCTTAAATGAGGCAGCATAAGGCAGAAAAGACCTATTACTTATATTCCTTGAGTATACAGACACTGATGTTTAATAGCTGCCAAGGACAGCAAAATAGGAAGTGATAAGGAAGAATCTACTGATGGTAGGTTGGATTGTATTCTTCCAGGTAGGTTTATGGGAGGGAAAGAGAATGGAAGAGAAGAAAGGGAAGGAAAAGGGAGAGGAAAAAAGCAGAAGTGAGAAGAGACCAGAAAGGAGCAAAATCTAGGAAAAAAGCAGGAAAATGTGGGAAAAGGCAGAAAATAATCTAGGAAAAGGCAGGGAGAATGGAAGACAGCAGAAAAAGAAAAAAAAGAAATGGGAAAACAAACACAGAAGAAAACAAAAAAGAAAAAAAAGGAAAAAAAGGGTGGTGGTGTGAGTGAAGAGGCAATTGAAAGCTTGGGGGGGGGTGGGGCTTAGAAACCAAACAGATTTTAAGAACGGAGTTCCTAAACACAAATACTTACTAGGCTAGTATGTGTTACAGCCAGCCTACCTACCTCAGATGCGAAGGTAACAAAAGACAAAGAAATTCCTGTATACTACTTTGAGACCAGACACTGAAATAAAGCACGTATCTGAGGGACACCAGCAAAAGTTGAACTGTCTGCCTGGTTTCATACCTTAACAGTGAAAACAGTAAGTTACTAAATATAACTCACTATAAAGCCTGGAGATTCTCACTAGGAACAACCTCTGAGAATGATCATCCACATTAATTAGAAGCTGTATCAATCATGTATTTAGTCAGACGCCTTGCTTGGACATTAAACATCAGATGTGTCTAGGTAGAGCCTTTATGATTCACTCTTTTTCATAAAAGAGAAGCTTTATTTCTAGGTAGAGAGTTGTATTACAAAGAAAATTTAAAATTTCACCTTCCAAACCTGAAATGTCTCTCGTACAGCTGGAACGCTATGTACAAGGAGCCGCAGTTTTGCCTCAACAGGCTGATAAAGACAAAGTGCATACATCAACAGAACTTTGCTGCCTAGTGTTATCCCAAGAGTGGTAAAGCCAGGTCCTTGATTATCTTGCTGTTCAGTTGAGGGATTGTGCTTATCATCAGTAGTTTGCTACTTGCATACTTGTTCTTTGTAGCCTGCAGAGGCAGAGGAACAGCATTACAAAAGATGAACATAAATACTGTGCACATAAATACTTTGATGTTAGCACTAATGCAATACCCCTCTCACAGCCTTATCAGAACAGTACAGATTTTAAGGTAACCTACAAAACATTTACCGAAGGAACCAGAATATACAGCAAAGGTTCTCTCTAAAACATTTAGAAGATTTAAGTAGTGGTACTTACAGTGTATTTAGTTAAGTTCTCATTTACTTTGAAAACATTCTTGGCCATATGTTTCATAGTCATCTCAAGACTGTCTTCTGTATACCCAGTGTAGTACTCCTGCTTTGTATCCTGCAAGGTAACAGCATGAGATCCAAGACTGATGAAGTGGAGATTGCTGCTCAAAGCACAGTCACTTCACGTAGCCAATGCCCTAACCTTCGTGGCTTAGCCTTGAGTGCTAAGAAATGTAGCACTGTCAGTGTGACAGATCCAGAATCAATTCTGGTGCACAGCAGGAGTCTGGACACACCAATGCCAAGAACCACATTTCTACACTGAGGAGAACATAAAGCAGCAGCACTTGCAAAGTAACCATTAGTTGAATTACAATTCACTGTTATGGTCCACACTTCCATTACTCTACATGTACCATGAAAATTAAGATCTAGCCTTATTTACAGCATGACCTTCATTAACTCTATTAAAGTACTTACCCATTTGTTATGTCCCAGAAGCTTCTGGGACAAGCATAATGCAGCAGCTGCAATCTCTGAAGGACGATGGTGAACCATGTCATAGTCTATCAGTGTCAGCTCCATTAGGTATTTTGCTAGTGTGTGTTGTTTAACGTCAGCCTACCGGATTGAGAATTTGTTAATCCACAAAGTTTCACTTCACCTTACCATAATAATTCAGAATTGTTTATGATATTAATTAACTGACAAAAATAGTTGACAGGCACTCATGTCAAACTTGAGACAGGAGTCCAAACCAGCCTAGTCTAGCACCCATATAGAATTCAGACATGAAGTAAAGCAAGGGAGAGAGAAAACTGCAGTACCAGGCACTGCTGTGCCCAACTAAGGATACAAATGCTCCTTCTGTAATACGCTTTGAGGTAGGGGGACACGCAACATAACACATAAGCGTAAATCATATCAAGGAGATCCTTACTGAAGTAGTCCCCTAACATCGAGCATTGCCTAGTGGTCAGTTGAGGTAACTGAAGCCCCTTTAAGTGTGGCCAGTTCACTGGAGACCGTGAACTGTCTGGTCAAAGATAAATATTTTTATTCTTAAACAATGCAATATTTACATCCAGAAGTTATGAGAAACAGCAACACTGCTCCCCTTTACACTTGGGACTACCCAAATCACCAGACAAAACATTAAAAGCAAGGATTCTGCTCTGCGTGCATTTAATGGTAAAATTACTGCCACTGACTGAACACAGTGACCAGTAAATACAAACATGAACTGCTACTGGCTGCCGCGGTGATGTCATGTTTACTCCACATGGTGAAGTTTCATAGCTGAATTTCTTGATCCAGTGTGTAAGCAGAAAGTTAGTAAGCTCACATGATAAAAGTGCCAGAAGCAATCCTGGTGAGACTTGACACATCTAAGAAAGTTCTAGGTAATGAGAACAAGTACCCACCTCCCCAGCTTTTGATGCTCTTCTCAAGAAATGAATTGGAAGAGGTCGTCCCAAATTGAAGTTTAACTCTTGAAGAATCACAATCTCCATTTCTCTGATTTCATTACTGGTATAGGCATTGTCAGTAATGTAAACTAAGTCTGCTACATCAGGAGAGAAAATCTCCTCATATTTTGAAGCTAGAAGCAGTGCTGTTACACCCACCAACTGAAGCCTCTTCCGAGGCACTGGATGACTCTGCAACATATGAATTTAAAAATCAGGCTCCAGAAAGTCAAACTCTAGGATCAACAGGTTCCAATTTATCATTTTAAAACACCAATATGACGGTGCTTACTCTTATAATGTAAATGAGATTTCAGAAGCATCCCTACAATGACAGAATCAAAGTGGACAGCAGCCTCAGAGTTAAAGTGCAACATTACAGAGTGTTTACAAAAAGAATGGACTGTGTAGGTTCTTAGGATTTATCCCTTCCCTATAAATCTAACTCAGCAGCTGAACAAGTCTCTTAATCCAAACATGAGTTGAAAAACATCTTACTTGTAAGAAGCGATCCATAACTGCAACACACATATACAGTGTTTCTTGCAAAAGCTGGAATCTGGAGTGGACCTGGACAAGCCAATCAACTAAAATGGAACGCATACGCCCATTGATCGTCTTCCCATCAAGGTAATGAGGGCGGACCGACTGCTGCAGCTGTTGAAGAAAAAGCTGTGTGAGCAACAAGATGATTAACACTAAACTGCAGAAGCACAGACTCAGAATGTCCTACCTCGAGCTCTCTCAGGTACTCATAGATATCTTTTACGTAGTCACTACACAGCTGGGGATCCCCGCAGTCCTCAGCATCAATGTCTTCTACATTGTTGAGCAACACATCAGAGAAGGCTTGGCACAAATCCTCCTCTTGCATAGATACATCCATAGGGACAGGAGACAGAATCTAAGGAAGAGATTATAGCGCTTACATATTTACTGTTTACACTGCAACGCTCCCTTGTTTCCACATTTTTCTCCAGTTATTAAAGCAGTTCCTCAAGATAAAAGAAGTTCAAACTGAGCTTGCATTCTAGCACTGCAAGCTTTCACCAAGATGCTGTACAGACAGAATCAGAAAGCCTTCTAGTAATTGCCATCTAAAGCAGAAGCTTCATCCGGTTCTACCACTTTAATGTTAGCCTTTAAACACAACATTTATTAAACCAAAACCTCAGCTTTTTCAGCAGGGAAATCAGATACATCAAATAAATGAGATAAACTATTCTGAAGTTAGAGCTTTTAGTTTCCAAACAAATTAAGAATCAGAACAGTGTCATTACTTCTTACCTTCGGAACATCAGTTTCTTTCGAAGCTTGAATCACAGCAGGTGGAGATTTAGGCAGTACAGTTGCATTTGTCATCTTGTTCAGTCCTTTTGAGGGCTTTATGGATGGTTTAGAGCATTCTGTTTTCTGCAGTGAAAACAATTATAATTAGTACAGAGCCAGTAATCCACCTTTTCCTTGCGGAAAGATTTCAAATGTTCCTTTACCTTAGGTATGCGTGTTCCTCTTGTCGTAACTTTATTCCCTATTTCTTCCAAAGCAGCCCTTTTGCCAGGAAAGTGAGTTTTAGCTTTACTCTTAAGGTCAATCGGAGCATTCTCCACCCCTCTAGTGATCTAAAACAATAAAAGCACAGGTTAAGATTCTGAGACCTTTCAGGTGCTTAACTCCACCACCATACCTCTGTGTAAGCTATCCATTACTCAACCAGTTTTTATTTCCTATTCATTCATGCACACTTTGAGGAAGAAGTCTCCTCTGCATAGGTTTCAGGGAGTACTGCTCTCTCTCTCACATTAGAGCAATCCACCCTATCCCATTCTTCCTCAATGACAACTTTTTGTTAGAGTGCTTGCCTACCGCGTCGCTGTTTATTGTCTTCACGCGGCTGTAAGTGCAGTTTTATTCTCATGAGCAAAGCCGTTTCTTTATTACACAGAGACCATCCCAATCACAGCTGTGCGCGCTGCACACGCTGCTGCACGCAGCAATAGGCACCAGGGTTCTGAGAACCCCCGCGGAGTCAGGGTCGAACCACAGCACAGCGGCCCCCGAGCAGGCTCTGCCGCCCCCCCGCCGCTACCCCAGCCTTAGCGCTCCTCAC
>JAOEHY010011545.1:0-19889 GCA_025447955.1 Psilopsiagon aurifrons
CTGGAATGGGTTGCCCAGGGAAGTTGTGAATGCTCCACCCCTGGCAGTGTTCAAGGCCAGGTTGGACAGAGCCTTGGAGCCTTGGGTGGCATGGTTTAGTGTGAGGTGTTCCTGCCCATGGCAGGGGGGTTGGAACTGAATGATCTTAAGGTCATTTCCAACCCTAACTGTTCTATGATTCTATAAACCTTAATCCTTTCAAGAGGGCATTGCAAAGATGTAGTGAATGGTCTTAGCAGCTGTAAGAGAATAACTGTATTCATAAGTTCAGTTAATATTAGGCAATGCTAATATTTTTCTTGTGATGGGTCAAGTCATAGAGATTTATTTTCACTGAAGTAGGTGTAACATAGTGCATGATTTGCTCTAGTGAATACTTAGAGACTTCTCATAAGCCTCGAAAGATTTTTAATGCCAGAACTGAGAAGTAAGAGTGCTTTTTTTAACATTTTCAGTCTCAGCAAAAAAGTTTAATTGTGCATATCTGAGGCACTGACTATTCTGGATTTTCCCATTTCTGTAATGCATTGGAGCTAGCAATGAACTGTCCTCCAGAGGCCTCTTGTGCATGTGTGCTTCCTTAAAGCATTTCAGAACTGTTTGTTGAAGTGTCTGGGAAAGTCTCCTTCAAGATGGTTGGTTTGGAAAGGCTGTCACTAGACTTTGGGTCTTGGAAGCCACATGTTCTTCCAGCCTTTTGATTTTCCCCAGAAATTATTTCCCCTATTTCCTCATTCACCTGCTCTCCTGAGTGGTTATCTCAGATGTAGTTTCCTCATCTGCCCAGGCCATCTTAACAAAACTATTCATCATTAGCTGGCTATCAAAGCCAAAAGTGCAGTCATAAAAGGGGAGCGGCAATAAATGCTCCTAGCCTATTTCAATGGAGGGAATTACAATGTGGACAAGGAGCTTGTGTCAGCATATATGAACAACCACCTTTGTCTGCCAGCATGATCTCAAGATGCTCTGGAGCCCATCATGTCTGAGAAAAACATGCAATTGCTGGAGTGAGTGTTTTTATTTCAGCCTTATTTGCTGCCTTCCCCTACAAGCTTTCTTAGTCAAAGGTAAAATATAGCAATGCCCAAATGCCAGGGACAGCAGGTCACAAATCCCATCTCTCTGGGCTGTCTGCAGCAAAGCAGTATTCCTGCAGAAAGCTGCCATTCCCTCCAAAGACCAAGCCCTTCCTTATTTGACTCTACAAACCTTCATAATTTCAGCTGTGTTGGCAATAAACTGAAAGTAGTATAATGCATCCCCTTACTGTTGGAGTATGAGGAGATACCTGCTGCCCAAAACTGTACTGATTATAAAGTCAACTCCTACAATAATGTGGCTTCTGCTGTTGGATCTGGTTGTTATCAGTTCCTATTCTGCAGACTGATCATGTGCTTTTTCAAGTTAGAGAGACCAATTTAAAACTGTTGCTTGGACAATTAATTTGATGCAGCCAAACCCTCAACAGGCTTTCATCTGAATTGCTGGCATGGTGCTAAAGGACCGTTAGAAGCAAAATTCCTTTTCCTTCCTTCTTCTATGTGGAAATTTGCATTTTACTTTTCCCATGCCTGCATTGATTTGTTTGAGAGTATGGTGTCGTGCCCTTTGGAGAAGGCAGGAAGGCACAGTATTGGTGCCTCCTGATAATCTCCTTCAAAGACTTACATATACACTGTTTTGATCCAAGCGTGAAATCACTATTAATACTCAGTTGGTTAAATGGATATCCTGCTTATTTAGTCAGGTTAGTAAAATGTGTGTGTCTTCAGCAAAGTAAAGAGATGATGAGAAGAGTCAGTGCTTGGATTCATTTTTGTACTGTCAATAACTGCTAAGATATATTAGCCTGTTACTCCCCAGTGTTCAATAAATTGTGGTAGGGAGACAAGTTTTGCGTGTTCACAAGGGAGGTGGCAGCAGAAAGTGTCAACTATCTATTTTTAAAAGGTCAGAAGTCTCTAATACTTTTAAGAAAAATAGCGCTTTTTTTGTAACCTCTTTAAATCAGTGTAGAAGCCTTTTGCTGTCACTTGAGAGGGAAGTTTTCCAAAGGAGATTTCTGACTGGCTTGTTTCTGAACAGAAACAGTTGTGTGAAAGAGCTCTTCTTTCTTTCATTCTGAACAGAATTTGTGCAAATTGCTCTCTTTGCATTTAAAGAAAGATAGATAAAACTATTGGTCTTTTTTTTTTCCTTCCATTTCCCCCTGAATCAGTGCAAAGCTATTGATTTGTTGCAGTGCAGAGAGCGCAGTAAGGCCACCTGCACTGGGAATAAGTAGCTGATACATCCAGTGTTGCTGCTAATTGTAGGGACCTGCAGAGTGAAAATAAATTGTCCAAAGGAATACACAGGATATTTATGCCACAACAACACTGCCTCAAAGGCTTGAGAATAAAAGGCCAAAATGCCGTATTATGATGTATCACAGAAAATGTAAAGTGAATTAATTGAGTGTATAGCCCATATATGTACTTGCTCTGGAAGGGAATTAGGAAAAGCTGGAGTTTTCACAGGGCACCCAGCACTACAGAGGAGGGCAGAGTGGCTAGAGAGGGTGGAAAAACCCCCTTCACAGCACGTGCCATATCTGTGGGCAAGGTGAACGCACCAAACAAGTACCCAAGACACCTGGACACTCAGGACAGACCCCTCTGCTCATCTGCCACAGGGAGATGAAACACAGAAATCCATACATCCCACGTTTGCTGTGGTTGTCACACAGCCAAGCTCATCGATTGGGCACAAGTTACTCTATGTCATTCCTGCTGCTGGTATTGGAAGGTCTTCGTGCTTGAGAGTGTATATCCCTGGGCTCTGTGAAAGGGACTGATGCTGTGATCCACCTCTAAGCCGGTCTTCTGCTACAGGTATTCTTTCCTCCTTGGATGCAAGTTTTCACTTACTCATCTGTGTTAAACTTCTGTATCTGTGTATAATCTATACATGCACATTTATTTGAAATTGGAACATTTCCTAGCAGGGGAAAATTGACCCTGTGCCTGTTTGTGTGCTCTGCTCTGATCCTGAAAGGAATACTTATCATAAAAGACATATAGTCTTTTATTCTTTCATTGTTTTGAATTATGAGACCACTGGCTGCAAGGCCATTAGTTTGTGAGTTTAGTATAGTCTTGCTGTTGCTGTAAGACTTTGATTAGCCTAAGAGACTTTTTCTTTAGAGGACTACAAAGAAACTGCCACGAACCATAAATTCCTTGCTAATAGAATTATTTAAAAGGCTCTTTCAGTGTATCTTGATTTTTGCGGGTCACACTTTGAGTGCAGCTGGTTTAAAGAAGAATACTCCCTATGCTTCATACGGGCTCTTGTCATAGATGTCATGCAGACGCACCCCCAGCCCTGCCTAAGGGCAGTTTTGCAGGCAGGTTAAACCAAGCTAAGACTGTACTGCCACTCGGCAGCACCTTCCTCTTCCTCTTTGTTTTCCATCCCTTTCCCTACTGTCATTGGCTCTGGCTTTCACACATGGAAATCACAAAATCAACTAGGTTGGAAAAGACCTTGAAGATCAAGTCCAATGCTACATTGCAGTCAGTTGCTTGTGAATAGGTAATAATGATTATAGTTTGCTACAATGGTGGCAAATTCCTTACTCATTTGATGTCACACCTGGAAGTCTTAGCATTCTCCTTGAAGAAACATACAGATTATTATCCTTTGTTCCTTTGTAAGACATCTTTACTGGGTTGGGGTTTTTTTATCTCTTTAGGACTGTGTTTGAGTAAACTGTTTATGGTTTCAAAGGCAACTGTTGATTTCAGTAGAGGTGTTCTTGCAGTGAAGACTAAGCTTAGGCAGATGCTTATGCATTGTGCAGCCCGTGGGTTTGAGGTTTTGGAAGTCTGGGGTTTTTTTAAGCAATTGCCCCTGATTGTTTTGCATACCATCTATTCAAAAGCTTTCATGCATCAGAAATGATACTCAGATTGCCCTCTGGATTTGCTGCGATAGCTAACAGAAGAGCTAATGGTATCATTCATTACAAACAAACAACATAATAACAGTCCCATTTTCTCTTGTGATGACATATAATAAGATATGCATTACGAGCAATCATCTGTTTGTGTGTATTTGTACTGTAAGACAAATCACTTGCACAAATACTAGGCAGGAATCTCCCTCTTCTGTTTGGGGCTGTTGCTACAGATATTATTTGCTCTTCTCTGAGGGGGATCTGAATCCGCTGACTTGGTTGTTTGATGTGAGCAGCAATGGTTTGCACTTTTAAGGCCAGAGATACCTATATCCAAGATAGTGTTCTTTGGTTTTTCCATGTGTGCATTTTTTGCAAGGCATGAATAAATTGTGCATGCAAATTACACAGCCAAAACCCAGACTAGTGCTGCTTGTTGTTCACAGTGTGTGACTGATCTCCTAAGTGGAATGTGGTTTTTTTAGTTTATCCTTCTTACCTAAATGTGACAGCCTTAACAGGTGCAGAGAATGAAAGTCAGGTCATTCCCCAAATATCTGAAACACCCCCCTTGTACAGGTGTTATTTAATTCTTTAAAAAAAAGCAGTCTTTAAAAAGAAATACTTTTTTAAAACCTGAATCTTGTAAAGGCAATGTAAAGATTCCTGTCTTGCTACCTCTCTTTCATTCATTCCTTACCCATGCATTCTCCAAGACTTCCAGAAGGCCTGCTAATGCACTGCTTTAATCAGATCTGTATCTTCCATTTCTTGAACCAAAACAAAGCCCATAACCCATCCCATACTTAGTAAGCCAAAACATTGGCTTTTAAGAATTCCCCTAAGAGAGGTATATCGTAGATAATGAATTAATCACCCTCAACAGCCCTATCTGTCTGGTGAGGTCACTATGGTATTGTGGTTTCTTAATAAACTTTTTCTGCGTAGACAACTGATTTTTAGGTTGTGGGGAATGGCAAATATACTGTTCACCACCTAGAAAGAGCATGAGAAAAAACAACTCGAATCTTTGAAGTATGAAATAGTCCCCATGTTGTTGAATCTTCTAGACAATAGTTAAGTGAACTGTACTGACATAAAAATACAGTATTGGGGTGATTGCTTCATCCCTGTATCTTGTAATATTATTATTGTAATTATATATAACATTACATTTTATATATATATTTATAAGTTTATATTTTACAGATAATTTTTAATTATATATTAATTGAAAATTGCAATTGTTTTTCAAAAAAACAGGAAAATAATAATGTATCTTTGAAACATCCCTTACAATGCTGTGTGCCCTGCATGGTGTGAAGGGATCCCAGTCTCAGTCGAAGCATTTTGTTGCTGCTGAAACCGAAGTAATAAAGGGGAACATGTTCACCTGTGAGCTGGTGGTTCAGCTCTGCTAAATAAATCCAGTTCTCATCGCATCCTACTGAGAACCTACTGGCAGTCCTCATGTACTTCTGTTGTTCTCCAGTCAGTTTAGAGCTCCCAGTGAAGAGGAGAGCTTGATTTCTTCCCTAAAAATCCTTGAGGAAGCAGGAGGGAAAGCTTCATAGTAAACTTAAAAATAGCAAACCACTGAGGCATTTTTTAAAGCAGAAGAACAACTTACCTTCTTTTGCAAGGCTTTTGTTAAATGCGCAGGTAATTTATCAGGTTCAGTTGTTACTCAGAAGGAAGCGGAATGCTTTTTGTATTACTTGCAATAGCTTTTTTGATTATTTTTTTGACTGTGCACCTAACACTGCAATCTATTGTTTTACCTCAGGCCTGGTCAGTTCTATTTGCAACCATAATGATTTCAAAAGAACAAGATATCCGGGAACAGTTAACAATCTGTTTATCCAAGGTTTCACCCCAAAGATGCGCAGTTACCTTGCCATGAAAATCCAATAGACTGTCACACTACCACCAGATTATATCTGTATTACAAATTCTGCTTCCTGCAGCTGACCACAGCCTGGGAAAATGACACCGTTTCCCACAAATCACAGTAGAGAATCTTTTGGCATAGCTGGCTTTACATTGACTTTCCTGGTCACTTCCAGCATTAAGGGATGTAACTGGGATGGGTTGCACTGCAGTAGCTCCTGCTTGATTCACCAGGAGAAGACCTGAGCTCTAAATTACATGAGAGCCTGAGCCTTCTCTTTGCCATCCCACAAATTAAGGAAGCAAAGAAATGTGTACTCTGGACTAGCAGGAGATGTATTCTGGTGCGTTGATAACAGAAAACTGGCAATTTCTATTCTGCAGGTCTCTGGCTATAAGTGGGAATTAACTGTATACAGATGAGATCAAATGATCTCCAAGGTATGGAAGATTTCATCATGTTTATGGTCTCCAGCTCCTGTTAATAAGGATGTGTCTGCTGGTGGCTTTATTGTTAATATCTATAGTTTACTTTGGGTCAAACCAGCAGCATATCCTGCTGCTGAAGTGTTACTGTGTTCCTTGGATACTTTTTAGCTGTCTTTATTTCACTCCCTCTTTCTTCACCAAGGTAAAAGATTTCATTAAAACTCTATCGGTAATTAGTGATGCTAGTGATCCAGTAGCCCATGACGGATATACCCTGCCTTCTAATACACAGGGAATTGTGACAGCAGGAGGTGCAGGGCTGCTGTTTCAAACTTCAGCCTCAGAAGATGTCTTCTCTTGACTGTTGGTGTTTTTCATGGTGGCAGTTCACTGGTGTTTCTGGGGTCTGTTTTCTTATCTGATCTCCAGCTTGGTTTTAAAACTTACAAGTAACCTGGGAAGAAGTTCCTTGTGAGTTTTTCACTTCCCCATCCTCTGTTTCATCATGGCTTGAAATATTTTGATTTTTAATTATTTTTCAGAGAGATCTCACAGAACGATGCCTTGGAGGTCATAGAAGGAAATGTATTTTCTGACCTTCCCCAACTACATGAAATGTAAGTAATGAGCAATCTAAATTCAAAGGAGACAATTATAAAGATTCATTATAGGCAAGTATCAAAGATTTTGCAGCTTGGTTCAGGTAAGCTCTGAAGAATTCATAGAGATACAGGAACATTTGAAACCTCCCTTTGTCTTTTCTATCTTCCTAACTGTTCCTTTCTTTCTCTGGTGATCCTGAAGGTTATCCTCAAACCACTGCCAATACCAAAAAGTGGTGGGGTCTGCTGATCTGTGGAAGGCTGCTCTGAAATCATGCACATCATCTGCTGTCAAAAAGAAAATCTCACCGTATAGTACCACTATATCATGGGGCTACCACAAATACTTTAAGATCAATATACTGATGTATTTTCTCTGATGTTTCGTTTTTAATTCACAGAAGAATTGAGAAAGCCAACAACCTCGTGTACATTGATCAAGATGCCTTCCAATACCTTCCGAGCCTCAGATATTTGTAAGTTCTTTTACTTTTTGCAAGTACTATAGTTATTTGAACAATACAGATGTGTTTCTCTCTACTCACGCCGACCACTTTTGATGATGAGACAGGATAAGGCTCCCTTCTCACTAGTAGTTGCACATTGCCTGTCCACTTTTTCACCCCTGGCCCTGCACAAAGTCCTCACAAAAGCTGAACGTAATTCCCTCCATGCAGTAGTCTCACACACAAGGTCCTGGAATCTTCCTCAGGTTGAAACTAAGTGAGGAGAAAAGGAGCTGGGCCTTTTATATGTCTATAAATAAGGGCTTAGGTGGAAATTCCTCTTGAGAGCTTTGAGAAAAAAATCTTTCTCATCTGTCTTTACTATGGCCCTGCCCTCTGTTACACTTCATGCACATGGTCTTAAGCATTCAAATTCTCTTTTCTTTAGCAATGGCAGTGCTATAGCGATGGTATTCATTAACACTTGATGTGAGATGAGTCAAACCCTAAAAATACAATGTACTTATGTATGGTATAAATTTATTTCATTAGCCAGCCTCATCAAGAGTCTGTTTGCACAACTGTGGTTGCCACATCTGCTCCCATGGTGTTGCCATCAAAATTCAGTGATAATTGAATCCATCTTTAGAATAAACTGTCGCTCAAAAATATTTTCACATCTTTTAGCATGTGATCTTAATGTGACTAATAATCCCTCCTCGGCATTAAAACCCCAGTGAAGTCCAATGAACTCCTTTTAACATTAATTGGATTTAATGGCCATAGCTTAAATAAGCCACCATGGTGCTCTTTGGTGAACAATGGCATGTACACCTGGCAGTATATCAACTTAACTTTTGTATGCCTTTCCACCTGAGCACAAATACCCAGTCTTTTTTTTCTCAACATGTGCAAGAAGCCTTCCATTCCTAACTTATTTAAGAAGCCTGATCATGATGTCTGCATTTGAGTACAGAAGATTAAGTGCTTAATTGTTTGGTTAGATATTTCTTAAAGATGAGATGAAATTAGGCCAGTGATCTTATAAGCATAACTCACAGTAAGCTAATGAGTGTTTAAAGTCTCTGAAAATCACTAGCATTTGACAGGTTCTGGGCTCAAAAAATGCCAAGAGGTATTGCTTTAAATTTGAACTTTAAGATTTGAGGTTTAAGATTTGGACTTTGAGAGATAAGGTGTATTTAGTGCTATACAAGCCATCATACTTTAATGATGGTTTCCATCTCATGAAGTGGAATATGTGGTTAGAGTTGCTGTAGGTTTGTCACTTTCCCCAGAATTTTGACCCAAAAGTGCTTTATCAAATTCTCCAGGTGCCTTGATTAACTTTTATATGTGCATAACTAAATATAGATTTTGTCTTGATAGTGGGGAAACAAAGCTTCAAGTTTGCATTGTCATGAGGAGAAACCATGGGCCTTTTTTCCTTTATACACTACTGTCTTTGAATAGTTCTGACTACTTACAAACAAAACCACAGTGGTTGTTATCCCATGTAAAATCCACAGAAGAAGCTGCTATGGGTCATACAGTTGTCAGGTCTACACATAGGTAGAAAGAATGGTAGCACACTCATCTCATACAAAGTTGTAGAAGAAATACTAATGAACACACTTATTTCAGTGATTTCTTTAAGTGTGTGACGTAGGAATTATAGGTCATGAGGAAAGAGAAAATCCCAATTTAAGTGTCTGCATTAGTGGAAGTTGTTCTCTAGGTGTTATCGGGTGCTTCCTCTTTTGAATATTTAGCACTCCATACTGCCATAACCATCAGCTCCAGCATTCAGTGATCCTACCTGTACAAAAATTCAACTCCGGCAACACAACTATGACCTAAAGAAGCAACAGATTGAAAATACAGAAGATTGCTTGTCTGACTGACCATTCCTCACTCCTCTTTAGCTAGTTTTACTCACTAGCTGAAATCAGGGGAAAACATGTCTGGGGGATTTTTTGAAGGTTTCTCCCTTATGGGCATACAGGACTTGAAGTTACTCTCCAGATGACTGTATCCTATTTCTTACTGGCTCCATTCCATGTATCCCATTAATTAAGTGCTTAATTGACATTATTGATGCTCTCCATCGTTCCCTGTTTTCTCTCTTTTTCCCAGGGCAGGCTTTTCCAGAAACTCAATGACTTGGTGGCTGGAATATTTCCTCTGCTTTTATTTATGGCCACTTAATTCACATTCATTCTTGTGCCAAAGCTTACACTGATTTACATTGATAAAGTTAATCTTTGGTGTTTACTCCACGAATGGATTTATGCTGTATCCCCTCTGTGCCTTCATTTTAGGATGGAAAATAAAGCCAAAACAACTCTTATATGATGATAGATGGTACAAAAGATGTACCATCTATGGTACATCTTTTCATGGCTGCAAAGATGAACAGATGAATGTGTCTTTCATGCTAATGACTAGGTTTGAGGTAGCTGTGCTGGGGGTATAAATCAGTGCAACAACTTTGGCTTCAGTGGAGCTACATCAATTCACACCACAGGGATCAAGAGCAGGACCATGCACATAACAATGATCTGGGTGTGCTGCTGAGTTACATCATGCTCAGGTCACTCTTTCTGCATACAGTCATGCCTTCTTGCTGTCTTTGGTGCATTTTTGTAGACTGCCATTTTCTCCTTCCCCTCGTGACATTCACTGGTGCTTGCAGAAAGTTCTTCCTGTTTGAAAGGACAGGATTGTTAAATTAACGAGAAAGAAGAAAACTTGATGCAAAAGAGCAGCTGCTGCAGGTAACCCAGTCCTAATATTCACTTACTGGGATGTGCCAGGAAGGGTCAGTTAGGAAAAATAATAAGGCAAGGTGCAGAATAATGGATTGATGGGGTTTGTGTCCAGTTTTCAAGTCTTTTGTTGTGGGTATTCTTTTAATACAATACAGAAATAAAAGGTTGTAAACATGTGGGACAGGAGTTTATTTTAATTATAATTCAGAAAAGGCTTGGGCATCTGTGCAGATAGAAACACTATCAACAGCTATTTGAGCCAATAAAAATGATGGAAGTTTTAAGGCCTTGAAGAGAAACAGACTTTTGTACATCACAGCCTAATTCTCTCTTTAACTGCTGACAAGAAATAATAGCAAGTGATTTCATAAATACCTTGTCACAAAACAGATTGGCAGATGCTGTCTGACCTTATGCAGGGTTGTGTGTGAGTGGAAAAGCAAACCTGATGCTGGTCCCTCTGGGGCATATGTCTGTTGCTCATGTGGTGTTTTTTCTCCCTAGCTGGGGTTTCTGCCAGCTTCCCAAACAGTCCACATCAAAGCAGCAGAGCTGGAAGTGAAGGCCTGTGCTCTGAGAGATCCTTGTTCCAGCCTTCTGCTGCAGACTCTGCCATAGACCTCTGTATCTATCCTGGTCTGGCTCACCAGACAGAGCAGCTTGTACAGGCACCCTCTGATCTTGGTGTAAAAAGATGTAGTGGGACCCAAAGCAGGGGGTGTCAGGTACCTGCCTATTTCTGGGCTTGTTGAGGTTCTTACGGAGTTTCCAGCTGTGGTGGCAGTCTGGCAGGGTAGGAGACACATAGTCTGATTCCTCATGCCAGTTCTTGGCTGTGATAGAGCTGTTAAAACAAAGAAAACCTCATGGAAATAATACATATTTACTGGTAGTTTTCCTTAAAAGAGGAAATTAATCAGTGTTAATGCCTGATACTGAGCCTAGGCACCACAGCCTGTCAGTTTAATCACCTTTACAACATGTTGCTTGCAAGGCTTTTTCCATGCTTCTTCAAAAATAGCTATATAGGCACTAGGTCTTATTTATGGGAGGCAAGAAGCTTTGGCTAGCTTTGGCAGTCCTCTCATCAGCTTCATTGGCTCATTACAGCCACTAGCTGTTAAACATTAACTTGATTTTATCCGTCAGCTTGGGTACAAATACGTTCCCTGCTCACCCTTTCCCTTTGTCTCCTGTATCATTGTTGCTGGTATGGCAAAAGCATGAAGGAGAGAGAAATGCTGAAAAAATGCAAAATTGAAACATTCTAAACCTGGAAAAGAAAATCTTTCTCACTGTTCTTTTAGAAGCAGTGAAGAGAATTGTTAATTGCTCTTCTTGGATGCAAGTCAAAGAGACAGATTGTTTCAAAATGGTAGCTTATTGACCTTTTCATGAGTACAAGATTATTTATCTGACTCTCATTAGGGAGAGCTGTGGCATTGTCTATTTAATAATGTAGTGATGGCTTCTCAAAGCAATTTTCTTTCCAAAATTAGTTCTCACATGTAATCTCTGTCCTTTGGTTCTTTTTTTACAGTGGATGTGTCAATGTTCTGTATTAAGCAATCTCAGCTTAAAATAGAAAGGTCTAAACATAACACTCCTTTCACATCAGTTTTGAGGGCATACAGCTGGATTGTTGGAGGGCAGGGAAAATGTAGGTCGACAAAGCATGCATTTTATCAGCAAAATAGTTTGCATTGTGGAGAGCAAAGCTCATCTCCAAAGTCTTGCAGCTGCTTGTGCCTGCCTGGTCTTATTTTGTGGAGGATCTGGCACATGTACCTGGCATGCTGCTTAAACCCAAACCACAAAATTTACAGCATCACTGGCCCTTTGCGTGGAGTTGGCTCTTCAATAAAAAGAAGTGATGTTCCTCTCCTTCCTTTTGCACGGCAGCCTCATGGTTAAAGGAAGACCTTGCGGCTGAAGTGGGTGGTATGGTTTGCATGCTCAGTTTAGCCTGCAAAGCTGAGGCACATATGTCAGAGGGATTCCTTGCTGGAGTAATTTGTGGGTAGTGAGGCCCTGGCACAGGTTGCCCAGAGAAGCTATGGCTGCCCCATCCCTGACAGTGCTCGAGGCCAGGTTGGACGGGGCTTGGAGCAACCTGGTCTGGTGGAAGGTGTCCCTGCCCATGGAAGGGGTTGGAACTGGATGAGCTTTAAGGTCCCTTCCAACCCAACCGATTCTGTGATTTTATGAGTCAGGCTCACATTCAGTATACTTTATAACCAGCATGATTAAAAAACACAGAAGGCAGAGATAACACTGTTGTGTTTATCTCTGCCTACCTCAGGTTTGCACTTCAGCAAATACCCACAATAAGTTGACGAGGTAAACTGTGTTCCCAGTTACGTCAGAGTAGCCCCTACCAATTTGTCATCAAAAAGAGCAGACAAGTTGCTATATTTGGAGAAAAGCAGCCAGAATCTTCCAGGAATTAGTTTCTGAAATATTTTCTTTTTTCTCTGCTGATCATGGTGCTCTGTTTTCTGAAGTGCTGACTCCAGTAAGCCTTTTCAGAAAGACAATTAATGCTTTGGAAAGCAGCCATCAGCCATCTGAGAAACAGGTTCTTACTGAGCTGCTTACGCATGGCAAGGGGGGATTCGCTTAGATTAAGGAGGACACTTGTTTAAAGTGAGGTTACTAAGGATTTATACATTAAATGGTAAATATATTGACAGAATTGTCCTGCAGGAAAGATACTCAGTAAATTGGATTATTTACATTCTAACAAGATTATCCACTTAAAGGCTTCTGGGATTTGCTGGTTGAATAAAAAGAGAGGGAAGACCTAAGCTGCAGCCTAGCTAAATATTTTTTAGTTCTTTTTCTCCAGTTAATGGCAAGAACACCCTCTCTTACTCCCAGTCACCGCCCTGTGCAATCAGTGCCTTGTGCCACCTGTAGATTTACTTCAATATGGAACGATAATGATGCTTTCCCCTTTGTCTCATTCTGCTCAGTTAACACCAGCACAAGTTGAGCCCTGAACACCTTGGGATTGCTGGAAAGAGCAGGACTATGGCATCACCTTGAATGTGGTTTTTCACACATGTGGTGAAAGCCCTGCTAACCAGGCTGTCATTTTGATGCATTGGGAGTAAGTTGCAACTGGGAGCAGTGTTTGAATAGTATATGTTAGCGTATCATCACCTTTTGTTACTGCAACATGAGGACTGAGATTTTTCTCAAGAGAAGAAAGCTTCTCATGTCTTCACTGTCCTACAATAG
Source organism: Psilopsiagon aurifrons (assembly GCA_025447955.1). Taxonomy (NCBI): domain Eukaryota; kingdom Metazoa; phylum Chordata; class Aves; order Psittaciformes; family Psittacidae; genus Psilopsiagon; species Psilopsiagon aurifrons. The sequence continues at coordinate 13,325 of JAOEHY010011545.1, forward strand.
CCACACACTACTTGGCAGCAGTTTGCTTTTTCATTTACCGACTGGAGGAAATGCATGCTGTAATTCATATTTAACAAGAGGCTTGTATAAAGAGTTGCATTATTTTTTAGAATATGACTCATTTAAAATTAAAGGCAGCTTTCAACTAAAACCCTGTACATCTCCTGTTATTTAGAGATTGTGCTTTCAAGTACTGTAAGGGAGGAAGTACAGGTTCTTCTATTGCCTCTAAGTTTTTCAGCTAACTCCTTTTACAAAGTATAGGTACTTTTAAGGAATAAGGGCTTTGTGAAATCCCCCTGCTTCATTAATCATGCTTTCTATTTAACTATAAGTCATAGCTTTTCAAAGGCATTTTTGTAGAGCTTTCTTGGTCACATGTGACAGCTGTTACTTTTAAGCTAATGCCGTGTCAGACCACTCTGACTTCTGAGACGGAATAGCCATGACATTTCAGCAACTTTCCCAAATTGGGTTCCTGAATATTTGCTATATTTAATTTTCATCCTGCATACAATGTGCTACATTTTGCTGTAAGATGAAACAGATAACACAGCGGCTTTTCAACATCTGAGAATCTCCAGATACCACCTCGGGGAGCTCAGAGCAGTACTTACCCAAGTGAATGATTGTTTTACGGACCTGTGTGTCACCCTGAGTGCCCAAATGTCGGATTTGGTTTGTAACATGGAGGTGTTCAGTTTCAGTTCAGATTATGAAACCTGAAAGTTTGCAACACTCCTGAAATAATCAATGTTCATAATAAACATCAAATGAATCCTGTTAAGTTTTTCCAATCTCAGATATTGCTTTTCATCACTGTTCAGCTATTCAGGAATAAATCAACACAAAAAAAAGAAAATCCCCAAAAAAAACCACCAAAACCGAAAAGATCCCATCCAGTAGTAAAAGAATATTGTTCTGTGTAAGTGCCCGGATAAAAATACCTTCCATATACTACTAACGCATTCATTCAGGAACCAATATTCTCAGTGACAGTTCACCTTCTTTACCATCTCACATATTAAAAATACATGGATACAGCTGAACTTTAAAGAACACAGATTTTCTCTTTGATTGGTGAGACATTTGGTGTTTGGGGAGATGAAATGAGGCATTTTGATGGCTGGGAAAAGCTCCCAGCTGGTCAGATCCCAGGCTGGTCCAGCTCCTCCTCCCTCTTGTGCTCATCCCTCCTTCCAGCCATAAGCAGCCACCAGGCATCTGCTGCTGCATGGCTATATCATGGTTGCCCAGCACTTGCTACTACTTCAGGTAACAAAATCTGTTTAGATTAGATGTGGTACAGCTCTGTGGATACCTGTGGCTGTGGGTGCAAGGTTCTCCTTCACAGTCAGTGTTTCTAGGATGGTGTTTCATGGGCAGTGATGCTCAATGTGGTAGGAGAGGAGAGGTAGATAAATACAGTGGCTCGAGCCCATTTTGAGTCACACAAACTGCTGAAGCAGTCCCACATGTTCAGTTCCCCACTATTGGAGGTGCTGGGGTATAGAGAGTCCTAATTCTCTCTTACTTTAATGAAATAATGTTATTCCCAATGGAATTAATATAGCCTCTAGATAAAAGGTTAAAATTGTGGTGAGTTGATACGTTTGTCTTAGAAAAGCTACTGTGAAAATAATTATCCTGTGTCAGTGCAGTGGATTTCTCAGAATATGGTTGAGAAATTAATACTGACAGTTCCCTGGGATCATCAGGAGGCACTGTGAAATTATCCAAGGTAGGGTTTCTCCCTTGACTTCAGTGGGGCAGAATTCAGTTTTGTGCTTTGCAGAAGAACATTTTTATATTACAGTTTCAAGTTTCCTATGGGCATCTCTCCCATTTGTGGCTAAACTGCGTTTTGAGCTGCCATTTTAAGTACAGTTTTCTTTCTTATGTTTTAATTATTGCTTTGTTCCTGGGGCAGAGTGAATAATCTTCATCTGTTCTCTCTCCAATAGGCTGATATCAAACACTGGCCTTCGGTTTTTACCTGCTGTCCATAAGGTGCACTCTTTCCATAAAGTTTTACTGTAAGTTTTAATGTCTGCTTTTCACTTTCAAAAGCTCCCTTTGAATGGTCTTCTGCTCCAACAAAATGTTACAAGATGTGATTCCTCGTGTGTTTGCTTATTAGTGACCATTCTAACTACACTGTGAGTGTGTGCCTGGGTAGCCCAGAGGATGGGTAACAGCCTTTTAGTCCCCTTTCACCAGCTGAAATCCAAACCAGGCTGGTGGCAGCGGAAATGTGTTGCCACTTGATGACCATTCTCTGGCTTGCATGGGAAGGGTTGATGAGAGCTGTGTCCTGGGGAGAGGTATCCACATCACAGAGTAAGAAACAAAATGAAATCACAGGGGAATATCTCTACCATGCCTTTTTCTTTCTTTGCAACTGGCAGTAAAACTGTCCAGAGAATGAAATACTTTTCCTATGGAAAAGTCCGGTGCAGCAGAGCCTGTAAAACATGTTGGTGTAATGTTTTGTGTGAAGGGCTTTTGTTTTTCTGGGGGGTTGGGTAAAAAATGGGGGGTTGGGTAAAAAATGTGATCACAATAAGCTTGAGATTTTTTCACTGAAAAAGACCTTGGCATAAGTATTTTACTCAGGTCTTAGTATAATTGCAGGCAGAACACAAAGGAAATAAGCAACTATTTCTTTTCTTTCTTTGGCCAAGTTATATTGTTAATGCACAGGCAAAGTTCTACATGTCCAAATCCGTGACTAGAAGATTTCAAGCTGCAGAAACATTAACTCTGCAATTGCCTTAGTAATGGCCATTGGTATCAATAAAAATGCATTGAACACGTAGAAGGGGGTGCCTGAGTTATGGTATACACATATGTAAGTTAAAAAATGTATATATGTGATATACTTGACATGTAATTCTGAGAACTGCACTTCAGGGCCCCCCAAATCCATCAAGCAAGTGCAACAGGTTCCTCCTAGGAATAGTAATACCTCTATATGTTTATCAACAGCGTTAACTGGACTTGAATTGTTCTGCTGAGCAAAAGGTTTGGGTTTTTTTCAGATGAAACACTTCATTGTGCTGTAAGAAGGAGAAAAGGCTTTAAGCTGACAGAGGAGAGGTTTAGATAAGACATTAGGAAGAAATTCTTCCCTGTGAGGGTGCTGAGGCCCTGGCGCAGGGTCCCCAGAGAAGCTGTGGCTGCCCCATCCCTGTCGCGTTCAAGGCCAGGTTGGACAGGGCTTGGAGCAGCCTGGTCTAGTGGAAGGTGTCCCTGCCTGTGGCAGGGGGTTGGAATTGGATGTGCTTTAAGGTCCTTCCAACCCAAACTATTCTATGACTTTACGAATAAGTAGGATTTGAGACTGCTTGAGTCCCAGACTAGACCTTGGTTCAAACTCCGGCCTCACTGAGGTCAATAAGAAAATTCTTCAATTCTCAAAAAATGGCTTCAGTTGTGCCAATATTTTAAGTCCCGAAGATAGATCCTGATCGGTCACAGATCTTTAGCAAAGGGATACACTTCACTGCATGGATGCCACACTCCCTCCCTACTCCTACCTCTGCTGACCTCAGTTTGCAGAATGAGGCCTCTGTGTAAGTATCACTTAATGGAGAGTTGTGGTCATATTCAACTGTCAGTGTGAGATAATTTTGGAACCACACTTAATTTCAAGCTTTCAGATAATTAATTTCATACTGTGCTTTCCAACAGAAACAGCATGAAAACACCCATATCCCAGTCTAAATTATGAGTAATCCTGTTTAACTTCTTTGAGGTCTATTTTGAGCAAGCGGCAGAATGTATGTATCAGTCAAAACTGCTGAAAGACTGACATGCCTACTTGTCAGTTCAACAAACTGTATTGACAGGGGTCCCGGGTCTTAAGTCCTTAAGCACACACAAAGCATATGAGCAACCCTGTTGACATGGGGGGGGCGTTGCGGGGAAATGATTCATGGGTTGGTAGGTCAGGCCAAAAAGGCTAACGGCTCTTCCTTCTTCTGGCTTGAGGCTGTGAGAAGGGGCGGCCTCGCAGCCCCTCAGCTTGCATTTTCTGGGTAGTTTGCTGAAGGAACTATCTCATCATCCACCTCATGAGTGGTTATGAGACCTTATGAGGGTTAGGAGACCAGAGCTTATATGCATTTTAATGACTTCAGCCTATCTGGGAGGAAAGTATGGGGGTGCTGGAAACACTTTGCTCCAGCCTTTTTTACCAGGAAAACTCATTATTTGTGTTTTGCAGACAAAATATCTGAAAAAACTTAACTTGTTACCCTTCGTCTGTAATACTTTCTCAAATTGCATATATGGAAAAACACTGTGGTGGAAATAGTGTACAGTATTGAAAGGCTCACAGAGGTACAAAAATATCTATTATTGCGTACATGAGACAATGGTTTCTATTGTATTTTATTTTTCAGGGATATTCAAGACAATATCAATATACGCACAATTGAAAGGAATTCATTCATGGGCCTGAGTTCTGAAAATTTGATTCTGTGAGTACGACTTAGAAAATTCATTGATATTCTTATTGGCTCTTTTGTTTTTTTTTTTTTTTTCCTGAATAAGGTCAAGAAAATCAGGGGATGGGCACTATTTCATAAGTTTCCAAATTCAACCTGAGGTTTTAGGCTTCTTCCCTATCCCTGAAATCCATGTATTCTGTTATCCTGCCATGAAAAATTAATGCCTTTGTTTTTGTTGTATTCTAATCCTACTCTTTAATTTAGAAGCACAGCATAGAGCATATTTAGTAATTACTGATGCCAAGGTTAAACATATTCCACCTACAACAACAGTTCCATGTGATACAAATTGTGTTCAAAAGAATAGCATGACTCATAAATATTTACACTCAGACACATCATTCAAAAGCATTTATTACTCTGGCAAAATATATGTAGATGTTATGGAAATGCACAAAATATTAATGCATTGATACAGGCCAGTTCACAACACAGTTTCAAGCTGCATGGGTAGGTGACTCTACATTTGACTTGAACAGTCATGTATTTTAATGAACTGTCTGACTTCTTTGATTGCTTCTGTTGGTATATCAAAACCTACTGTTTGCTTGCTAACAAGCTGTCTTCATTTCACCTAACCAGTGACCAGACTGGAAAACTTTGCCACTCTGTGTGTGGGCAGTTTGCTTCACATCCTGAAGTAGACAAGCAAGATCTGATTGACTGAATGGGCTCACATTGATCTTTATGGGAGCAAGGTCAGACCATCAATATTGTCCCCATCAGGGAGTGTAGTGATAGGACAAGGGGTAATGGGTTCAAACAGGGGAGATTTAGGTTACGTGTAAGGAAGAAGTTCTTCCCTGTGAGGGTGGTGAGACCCTGGCACAGGCTGCCCAGAGAAGCTGTGGCTGCTTTGCCCTGCTTCCTACAATGTGTGCAGGGAGACCTGGCCACCATCACATGGTCACACGATGTCCTGACTCTGCTATAGTTCTCATTTTGGATAGAGGTCCTGCTTGTGTGCTTTGTCAGTCCCTGATTAGGCTTTCCTTGTCTAAGCTCTGCATCTCTGCCTCCATTGTCACTTGTTGCTAATGTAAGAGTTAGTGGAGTTGGTAAGGCTGGAGGGGAGAGGAGAGCTTATGTCAACAGAAACTTGTCTGTATGTAGTATGATGAGGTCTTGGGATTTAGGTAAAATCTTTTTTACTCTTTTTACTATTTGAATTCAATTAGCCAGGGGATGGGAGTGTATAGTGCACACTGTATGGCAACAGTGACTCTGGTTTTACGACCTTAGTATCTCATTTCGTAGCATCATGTTCAGTGAAAGAACGCAGTAAATGCTAATCTGTGATTAAAAGCATATATATCAGCCTGACAGTTATGAATGGACAAGATCAATGTAATATAATAAATGTTTTAAATGCTATATGCAGGGACATGTCTCCCCTCTGTGCCTGCTCAACTCCTGTCTAATAGTGCTTGCAAGTGAAGAGGACGGTGACAGTTCTCCTCATCTGACCTTACAGACATTATAGACACAGAGCTATGTACATCTGCCTGTCATGGTCAAAAGGGTAATCCTTTCAGCCAGACCCATAACTGGTTTTCATGCTGACCTTAGCTCACCACTTCAGACCTTATCTAAGTGGGTCACTCACATCCTCAGCTTCCAGTGTGAGTTAAAATGTCCAGGTTTGTTGACAGTTTAATTAAATCAGGCCATTTTTGGCATCAATCAGACCTGTCACTGCCTGTTGAAGAGAATGTGAGTTGCAAAGTGACATTTAAAGTGAGATGAGAGATTGCATCATAAAGATGATAAATATAACTGACCCAAATGTAAATTTTTAGGATGGTGAAGGGAAGAGATGGAAGGCCATTAAACCTTAATTAGTTAATGCACTTCAGCAACAAATTGGCAGAAAGCCCCAGGAGCTTCGATTCCCAGCTCATACCTCTGTCTCCTCTTGGGGGAAGAAGCCTGGGGAGGTGGGACTGGTGCAGCAGCGCAGACAGGGAGTGTAATTTCTCAAGGCAGCAGATGTAGGAGGAATCAACCACTTCCTAGCAGGTTTGGCACCCACCCCACCCCCACCCCCACCC
>JAOEHY010011547.1:0-22863 GCA_025447955.1 Psilopsiagon aurifrons
CCCACCCAATCACTTCCTTTCTTCAGTCTTTGCATACATATGTGTATTTTTATAGTTGTCTCCTCTCTTACCCATAATTTCACAACTAAGATAGGAACTCTTTTTTCAGACCAATTTCTGTAATAAGCCTACATTTTCCAAAGCAATCCCAATGCAAGTAACTTACTCTTAAGACCAAACTGCCCTAAATCAACAAATATCTTGTCTGTAGGGTGAACATGGAATCTGGCACAGATACACGCAAGGGCATGTTGTGACAGAACAAGTGGTAATGACTTTAAACTGAAAGAGAGTAGATTTAGACAAGAAATAAAGAAAAATTCTTTGAGTCTGGTGAGGCATTGGAACAGGCTGCCCAGAGAAGCTGCAGCTGCCCTGGGGCAGTGTTCAAGGTCAGGTTGGATGGGGTTTGGAGCAACCTGCATTAGTGGAAGGTGTCCCTGCCCATGGAAGGGGGGCTGGAACAAGATGAGCTTTAAGGTCCTTTGAACCCTAACCATTCTATGGTTCTATGAAAATAACTGCATATGAGTTCAGCAAAAGAAACATTTTGAGACTGAAATAGACAATTCCCAGGGACAAAGGGCCTGTGTATATCTATCAAAAGCCCCTGAAGTGATTTTGTGAAATCACATTTCACTCCCTTTCACATAGGTGCTTGATCTTACTGTCTGATTTTAAGTGAATCAACTTTTGTAGTCATCACAGAGAAAGGAAAAACTGCAAATTCATGGATGGAGGTACAGAGAAAACATTTCTGCTTTGTTGCATCTTCTCATCTATCACCAGAGATCATGATAATTCACTACGAAAATGAAAGCCATTCTTGAAAACTTGGAGTAGGAAGAAGTGATGAAGCACCCAGCAGGACATCCACTATATTAAGTTATGGAACAGAGAAAACTGTAAAATAAGACTTCCTAGGAAGGGACTATAAAAACTGATGTGGAAAAGAATGATTTAGCCATGTGAAATATTTCTTCCAGAATAAAATTTGATAACTGAACACTCCCTTAGAAAATATCACTGTACTGACTGAAAAAAGTAAAATACAGATGCACTCCTCTGTGTATCAAAACTCTCCAAACACCTGAATACTTATTATTCAGTAATGACTTTTAGTCTACCAAGCTAAGTAATAAGGTATTAGCCTTATTTCACTGAGGAGGAACTAAACCATAAAGTAGATTAGAGCTACCTGAGAGTGCACTGAACTGCTGCAAGATAGGCTCATTTGATACATATCCAGCAAAAGAATTGGCAACATCTGAACTGAGAATTAATCTCTTGAATCCCATCTACCAGATTATATTTTATCAAAACTGTTACTGGGACTTCAGAACTAAGAGATGTGTATTTGTCCTGCACTTCTCATTTGTCCCTACATAAGGCAGATGCAAGGGCAATGCTGAAAACACTTTTAATCACCAAAGGAATATTAGTTGGTATCTGTGACATAAAACAATTTTCTCTTTACTTAAGGGAAAACTACTTTGGGTATAACTAGAAAAACTAGATAAATCATTAGAGCAACAAAATTAGCCATAACACCCAGGAAAGCTCAGGCAGAACAATCTGTCGTGTGATGCCGGTGTTTGGATTCTGATGCTGAACTGCGATAACTACTCTCAGAGGAGTAAGTCTCAGTCTTTATCCTGAGGAGTTAAATCTCCAAGCAAAATCCATCCTTGTGGCCCTGGGAGTCTGCTGCAGTCTGGATGAAATCCAATCTGCCATCTGAAATGTTAGAGCTATGCAGTCCTTTACCGGGAAATAGCAGCAAGGTATCCTCCTGCGTAACAGCAAGAAGTAGCCAGTTCTGACTACTGAAGCTGAGGAGAATAATCCCCCAGTTTAATGCAGAAAACAGATAGATTATCTAGCCTGGAGCAAAAGCAGCCTTAGCAACTGCCTAGCAACACTACCGCAGAGAAAGGCAGGTGATGCTGGTTATCCGGATGATAACTTGCAGGGACAAGCAAACACCAGCCAAAGCTCAGCTGCTTCTAATGCACGAACTGAACCTCAGCCTTGTCTCTCTCTCAGCCCTAGAAAGGCAGGAAGTTTCTATCAATAGAGCAGCGGATACTCAAAATATGTTAAACCTTTTCCCTAAAAATCTGTGTTTCTCACTCTTCTGCTTCACCAGGTAGATAAACTCACCTGGCAGACATATTACATTAACAGTCACTCAAAAGACCAAAAGGATATTTTTGTCTTTAGCACATATCATCATGATTTGCATTTATTTTTTCTCCTGCTTACAGAAATGACTTGTGAGTTATGGAACTCTTATGGTCATCACAAATTCCTATATGGAACATTGCACAGCTGTGAATTCCACCCTTGCAGTTTATAGCTTCCGTAGTTGCTTTATTAACACTGCTACACAAGAGAAATATTACTTGGGCAGTATATTGGTGCCCATTAGTGTTGCAGACTGAACATTATGCATCATATTGTAATGTCTCAAATACCACAGCCAAAATGGTTACAGGATGAATAAGGCTATTAATTTTAGGGACTGCAAGCAATTTATATCCAAATGATACTCCAACTTAAAAAAAACATCCTTGCTGTGGGATTCCAGCTTATAAACCCAAACCTAGCACTTTCCAGGTATGAAGACGCTCATATGAAAAGCAGCTGTAAACAGAAGCAACCTGAGAAATTTAAGACAAATGTTCACATGGAGCACCACCCATATGAAGATGAGAAAGTTGGGGCTGTTCAGCCTGGAGAAGAGAAGGCTGCGTGGAGACCTCATAGCAGCCTTCCAGTATCTGAAGGGGGCCTATAGGGATGCTGGAGAGGGACTCTTCACTGCAGTGATAGGACAAGGGGTAACAGGTTAAAACTTCAACAGGGGAAGCTTAGATTGGATGTAAGGAAGAAGTTTTTTAATGTAAGGGTGGTGAGGCACCGGAATGGGTTGCCCAGGGAACCTGTAAATGCTCCATCTCTGGTGGTATTCAAGGCCACGTTGGACAGAGCCTTGGGTGACATGGTTTAGTGGGAGGTGTCCCTGCCCATGGCAGGGGGGTTGGAACTGGATAATCTTAAGGTCCTTTCCAACCCTAACAATTCTATGATTCTACAACTCAATGACTTTATGGCTGTCCAGTTGTGAGGCCTTTGTTTGTAATAGCAGTTATTTGTGGTAGAATGGAATGACACAGAATAGAATACAATCACAGAATAGCTAGAATAATTTAGGATAGGATAGGTAGGATAGGATATTTCCATTGGAGGGTACGGGTACCTACAACAATCATCTAGTCCTTATCTAGATCACATCAGGGCTGACAAAAAGTTAAAGCATGTTTTTAAGGGCATTGTCCAAATGCCTCTTAAATACTGACATGCTTGGGGCATCAGCTACCTCTCTAGGAAACCCAGCATTTGACCACACCCTCTGCAACAAAATGGTTCTTATTGTCAAGTCTCATCCTCCCCTGGCACAGCTTTGAACAATTCCCATGTGCCCTGTCACTGGACATACCAGGGAGAAGAGCTCATCATCTTCCTCTCTGCTTCTCCTCCTCAAGATGCTGTAGAGAGCAGTGAGGTGGCCCATCAGTGTCCTTTTCTCCAAGCTAGACCAGCCCAGAGACTTTAGCCCCTCCTCACAGGACATGCCTTCTAGGCCCACCACCAGCTTTACTGCCACCCTCCAGATGCATTCCAGGACTTCAAATATCCTATTAAATTTGGGTCCCCGAACTGCAGACAGCACTCAAGGAGGGGCTGCACCAACACTGAATACAGAAGGATAATCAGTTCTTTTGAGTGGCTCGTTATACTGTGTTTGATGCACCCCAGGATGCGATTTGCTCTCTTTGCTGCCATAGCTTTGTAAAACTGAATGCAATTATAAATAAATCTGTGAGGTAATGACTAATGATTCATCTTTTACTTAATTTCCACTTTGATATTTTAGTTTCAGAACCAAATTGGTAGGATGCCAATTTTACGATGAGGTCGTTTAAATTATAGATACAAGACTGTAAGATTTCACTGTAAGTTTACTACCTATTGAAATAGATTTATGCAATTGTGTATGTGGGACTTTTATAAGAGCAAGTAGTGATAAAACAAGAGGTAATGGCTTTAAACTGAAAGAGGACTGATTTAGATTAGATATAAGGAAGAAATTCTTCACTGTGAGTGTGCTGAGGAACTGGCACAGGTTGCCCAGAGAACCTATGACTGCCCCATTCCTGGCAGTGTTCAAGGCCAGACTGAAAGGGGCTTGGAGAAACCTGGTCTAGTGGAAGGTGTCCCTCACCATGGCACGGCCGGGGATTGGAACTGGATGATCCTTAAGGTCCCTTCTGACTCAAACCATTCAATGATTCTATGAAATATATTCTAAAAGAAAATGCTTTTACTTTTAAGTTAGCTCATGCTAATAGGCTTTTAAAGTACAAATCTTATGTCTTTGAACTGGAGAACTCCAAAAAGACTTTTAAGAAATCAAAACTGTAACATGTATGTTAGAAAGCTCTTCATGTGAGCAGCTGGGATTTTACATAGTACCACCACAAAGGACTCTATTGTCTACTTGATTCCTGTTTGGTGCAGAGGGCTATTTTTACAACTATCACTGTGGATTTTTTGACATTTGTGTTCATTTCCAGGCTAAATCCTTCTCACCCTGCTTCCCAAAATGGCTTTTTTAAATTGACATTTTAATTGCTCAGTGCTGCATACTTAAGCAATGAGAAATAGTCTGAGGAGACCCTATATCCCTGATATAGGGATCCTATATCCTGATATGTCCCTACAATCCACTGCAATCTACAAATATTTTGGACTTCCAATCTATTTCTCGACATATTAGGATTTGAATACCCACTGGTCTGAACTGCAAGGCAAGGGGGCCATCCGGGAAACTTCACCCAGTTCCCACAACTACATGCAACCATGTAATAGAAGTGAAATCCAAGCAAGCTGTCCCTTGCGTCATCCAGACGTATAACCCCCACAGCCTGCAAATGGATTGCTTTTGCTCGACAGTGTCCAAACCTTATTTCATTCACCAGTTTAATGCAGATATTTCCAGTTTCAATTGCTCACTGTGTAGATTATGTCTTCCATATGCAAAGGAATGAGTACCGCACAAGTGACCTTTCACTGTACATGCAAATACTGAAATGAGCCTGTCAAACATTTAAACTAAGCTATATTACATCTGAACACAAGCTGTCAACAGCTGAAACTGTTGTAACCAATTTAATACAGTTGAATGCAAGACATTTCTGAGTGCTTTCTCCTGATTTACAGATGACAAGGAATATAACACATTTGCAATATTTAGATCACCCCTCATTGCTCTTGCGCTACTTTTCACCTCCTTGAAGCTGCACAGATGCTAATGCTCAGCATTTCTGATCCCCACCAGGACCTCTCTGTATTGCTTTGTCTCGGAAACTGTTTCTGACAGAAAGGATGAGGCAGTATACAGCTACTCATATATACATAGTATAATTCCTTGACTGAGTGTGCCTCAAATAGAGCAGAGCTATGAAAGATTGAATGATTTTTGGCAGCAGATTTTGGGATTTCTATGAACACTAAGTTTTCCTTACAAAATTCTCCCTTTAAAATGTGATTGAGAGATTTGCTATATGATCAGTGTTTGGATCGCTTTTCCTAAATACCAAATGCCAAGTAGCTTTTACTGGAATATAATTTGGAAGCAACGGTGAAGATTAACAAAACTTACCCAGTATTACGTGTGCAAAAAGTGCTGTGGATCCAGCTACGTGTGAGGAGGAAGACAGGGTGTTTATCTAAAAATCACAAGTGCTGCAATCTCTATCTTTCATTAACTGCTAAACCAAGTTGTTATTTCAGAATCACAGTTAGTTCCACAACGCTATTCCCTTTAACATCAAGATTAGAAATTATAATAATTCTTTGTGCTATTTAAGGGCTCTGCTATCTGCACTGCTGTCTTTTCCACCCCTTCTGATAGGAAGAAGGAGGCGAGTTATAGCACAACTTATGACCTCCAGATCTGGCTCTTCTGTTAGCCCCAGCATAAAATAGGCCTTAGATCAAGGAAATTACTAAAATAGCTGAAAAGAAAAAACTAACATGACCACCTGCAGCATTCGTTGCAGAGAAGCAAGAACAGGACTATGATAGTCCTATGCGTTTGTAGGGATGAAAAGGGCTGCCCCTGTCATTTCACTTGGGAAATCACAGTCTGTAGTTGTTGGATAAGCATATTGGGAAATCACAGTCTGTAGCTGTTGGATAAGCATATTGGGAAATCACAGTCTCTAGCTGTTGGATAAGCATGAACTGAAAGAGGAGAAGGATCAGAGCTCACTGTTAAAAAGCACTTGTTTACTGTCTTACTCCAGTGGGGCAGAGACTCAGTGGGAAGAAGTGTTAAATCTCTGTGTAGGTCACACTTCCAGTCCTGCATATGGTTTATGCTGGCAAAATCCAGTGTAAATCCAGGGAGAATTTAACTTGAAAGCTGCACCCTACAAAAGTTTATCTGCCTTGTTACCAGTGAAAACAAACTGGGCAAGTGAATGAAAAGCCAAAGAAAACAATATCTAAGAGAGAAAAAATACTGAATTAAAGTCAGGAAAGAAATAAGATCTGTTGGGTTGTGATTCAGACTCACACTTAACCAGTACATTCAAAACAGGTAGAGGAAGTCTAGATCAGACAAAATATGGTGATGAATAAGTTTGCTAAGCTCAAAGAAATGGCTAAATGATGCAACATTTTGACTTGAACAAGCTTTTGATTTATGTCACTATGAACGGGCATAGCTAACAGACATACTTATTTCAGCTCTTGCTACTTCCAGAACTGCGGACGCAACCAATGTCATCACAGACTTCTCTGTGCAACACGGAAAGGAACTCTCTTTATTTTGAGCAATCTGAGATGATTATTGATGCTCTTAGAAACTTTCCATTTTGGTAAGCTGCTTTTATTAAAACGAATTCCCCCTTTCCTCCCTACCTTTTGGTTCCAGAGCATTTTTTAATATAAGTGCATTTTTCAAGGCACAGTAACTTACATGCGGACCTCTCAGTTTTACAGATGAAGCCAGAATCTTTCTATCCTTCATTCAAACTCCAGAATACACAGAAAAGAAATATATCATTAATTCTCCCATGAAGACTTCTTTATGTGTCCCTTGGTAACATATTCTTTAATGTTAAAATACTGCAATATTTTCAAATACTGCCCTATTTAAAAATTGATATTGCAAAATTTGGGGAGAAGGTTGGATTCATAATGACCCAAACTACATAAAATGCAAATCCTTATAGAAAAAAATGCCAGTTTCTTCAGTAAATAAATACCTGCATGTAGGCTCCAAAGACCAGACCTGACATTTGCTCTACCAGAAGTCTCACAGTATATAAAAAAGAATATTCAAGCAACAGAACCAGGTATACATTACTCAGTTGACATGTCTTTGAATCTGCAGTGATGAGACTATAAAGATGGGAAACTTTTCAGTCATGCAGTTTTAGCTCCTTATGTTTATATGCACCTAGCCAACTTGTGCTAACCATAGATGTTTCCATAAGTACCTCATTCTCATCTGCTTCACTTTGAAAGCAAAGTACCCAGATCCCCCAAAAATTGTCCATGTAGATCCCTGTTGGTAACAGTTTGAAGAGTTATAGACATTTGGAAAACCACACACTACTCTTATTGGCCATAAAAAGCTACTTTTAATAAATTCCAGAAGTTAGGGTCAGCAACACCTGAAGACTCAACTCTTCTTGCGAGTGACAAAGAAGCATCCCTTAAGAAGCAGTGTTGTATTCCAGTTCTCCAGATACTTTTATTAATGAACAGCCACAAATCTCTTAACAGAGGTTCCCAAAGGCACTGAGACAAATCAGCCTCCCTTGCCCTCATCCAAACCGCATTTATACAAATGGCAAGAGTCCCATTTGTTCCAGGGAAGTTTGAACCTGACCTACATCTATTGAAATACTGTCTTTTCTGCAGAATGCTTCAAACATCCTGATATTTTGAGCCAACCACGGTCCTAGATGGTGGCAAAGCATGTTACCAATGTAAAATGGTTGTCCTGATTTTCACACTATGATGATTACAGGAAAATACTGCTCCTGCTCTGGTTGCTCAGAAGGATTTCCCTGTGTTCTGCTTCTTTGGCTGTGGAATGCAAGAGCCCTGGCTTTATGTTTTTGTTCTTTCACCTTCAGTTGTGTTATTGTCATGTGGTTTGTCCCCACTGCAACTCTGAGTCAGAAATGAAGTTGTGTTGTGCTTTATTTCAGGCTCAGGCCATATATTGCCACGGATAATGTTTACCTGTTTGGAAACATAGGGTGATCTTTAGAGACTGGCACTAAATCATGAATAATTTTGTATTTTTAGAACTACTGCGCTCTGTAGCAAATAACCAGTCAAAACTAGGCATCCTACAGCATTAAAGCACAATGCCACTACGGGAAATAACACCCTACCCAGCAGAACAGAGGGTGAGAAGTCTTTCAACTTCACCCATAGTTACAACAACAGTCTCACAGATCATTTGTCTAACCCCTGCTGTCATTTCTGCCTTGCCACTTCAGAAGTAGGCTCACCCCTTTGTCAGTGGTAGACTGCTGCTTGTTGCCGTCATTAGCAAATATGACACATACATTATTTTGACTTCTAATCCATCTTTCAGATGTACAGTACAATGTACAGTACAGCACTTCAGCTTCTCAGCTGCCTCTTTGTTAGAAGATCTCTGCACTTTCACTAGCCCTTTCACTCTGCTTTCTGAGCAAGTCTTTCACACAGACACATATTTCACTCTTAATGCTCTGACCTCTCATCAATTTTCTTCTCCTTTGTGTAGCATTTAGTCTGTTCAATACTTTCATTCTGCCTTGTGTGCTATGGAGATTCCCTAAAAGCACCAAGTAAGTTTGGCTTTTTTGCATGTTTGTTTTGCATGACCTGCTTTTGGTATTTGTATTGGCTGCCTTTAATCACCATCTTACCCAATTTAGTAGCAGCACTAAAACCCAGTAGTAGTTACTCATTTCTGGGGCTCCTTTTTCCTGGCACATGAAATGAAACTCCTAGCCCTTCTGTGTTGCAGAGGAATGCCTCCAGATACAAATAAGCATGGACATGTCTACAAATAATGATGCTTAAGAAAACAAGATTCAAAGGCAGAGCTTACATAGCTAAGACCAAGTGCTTGTGTACCAAGTGGGGCCACTGCCAGCAGAACTGAATTTATTATGAAGGAGAAAAAGTCATAGTTTTGTGCAAGGTTCAAAAAGATCTTCTTTCCTACATGGACTTGAAATTAGCAGGTAGAATGGGTATGTAATGATCCCCAGCAAAGGAAAGAAAATAGAGAGGAAAAGCTTATTTCAGCCATCAAAGTGATCAGCTTTTACAGAGATAACACTGAAAAGACGAAGTTCTCTTTTCCTGTATCTTGCCTGTGTGCCTAGTCTTGCAATAGGACTTCTTGTGCTCTACACACAAAAGATGACTTAGTCCTACTGAAGAAACAATATCCAGTTCTCCTTAATAGGATAATTCTGGACATTTTTATGCTAATAATTAATCTTTTTTTTGGCAGTAATTTGATCCAGAGCATCCAAATAATGTTTATCTACTGCAGATGGATTTTGTTGAAAGAATAAGGGAAGCTTTAAACAGGCATATAAGTGAGAGGTTTGTCAAATTAAGTAGGTATTTTTCTCTGCATTTAAATGTGCCTTACCTTTTTCTTGTTCTCTCCATCCAGTGTGGAAAACTTTCTGGCTGAAGAAAGAATATCTCTGTGAAAAAAGAGATCTGTGGACTCTGGAAAGTCTTTGGGCAGCAAATGTGAGGAGGCCTCAAGGAGGTCAGGTTTGGATGTATTTATAAAGACAAAACCGGCTGAATTCAACTCCATTGGCTTTACTTCAAGCTCTTCAGTCAAATTTCTCGTAGCATGGAGGCCCTTAGAGAACCCTGGAATTTGGCTCAGTGGTTTTTGTGACATCTCTATTTTCAGAACCTAAATGTTGGTCCTCATCTGCTTGGGTAGGGCTGGTCCATTGGGCAATCACTGTGGGGCACAGTCATGAATTTTGTTCCATTTTAAAGTGGCTACTTCATCTACCCATCCACATGGAAAACTTCATGTCTTCCCTTAGATTGTTACTAAGTAGGGTGCTGACATCCCAAGTACCTAATTTAAAGACAGCTCAGGTATTTCTAGTGCTATGCTGGAGCCTTTTCTATCACTCACTGTGTACTGTCCCTCAGTGTTCCAGTGTTTAATATAGCTCATGCTGGGGACCATGAAATAATAGCAAACTCATGTCTCTAGAGATACTGGCACTGTGAAAACTCCTTTCTGATGCTAGAATTCCTAGACAGCTTTTGAAAGCTTGAACAGTGCTTCATTTTTAGGGCCTCAGCTCCTAAATCATGTCCGCCACTGTAAAAGTGATACACATTTGAGCTCCATATTGTTCACGTATTTTTAAATATTTCTATTTAACTATTTGCTTGCTTGCCTGGACCAATTTATTTTCCCTTAATAGGAGCAAAATGAAGTTAAAGTGTATGCATTATTAAATTTAATATGAAATTATAACTGAATTACAAAATAGTAGCCATTTCTCATATTTATTGTGATGGACTGGTCTCTCACTCACAATAGATCTTTTCTGCTTGTAAGATATGGGGGAAATGACCTGAAAAGCTGTCTTTTACAGCTGAGATTTTCAGAGCAACTTCAGATGTCTGGATGCCCTCATCACATTTAATTTAATGAGGACCGAGAATCAAATCCCTTAAGCAACTGTGAAAACTTCAGAAGGGAGGGAGGATATTCCTGCAACCAGGGCTTTGTGTGCTGAGGCTGCCTGGTCCATTAGGGACCCCTTCTGTGACTTGAGGTTTCATCTTGCTTTCCCATCTGCAAAGTGTGGACAATGCACTTTGTCACTTATTATGGGGGCATGAGGGTTGTGTAGGGATGAAGACATTACAAATGATGAATTATTAAACTGCACAGAGACAGGGATGTGTACCTAATACAGAAGTCAAGAGTATTTCAGAACCATTTCCTTGCATTGACACTGCATTCATGGCGTTTCATACATGCCTCTCCTATTGCAGGAAGCTGTAAACATCACTGCTACAGAAGCTGTACGATCTGGTACAAGAAACCATCAAATCTCCCTGAACAAAAGAGATGAAAATAATGATTCAGGTAGAAACACTGTGAAGAAAAAGCAGCTGCTTAGGTTAAGAGAACATCCAGTCACAATGGTTAATAAAAAAAATAAAAAATTAAATATTGGCCATGAATATTTTAGGCTACACAATAGGTAACAATTAGATGGCAGTACCTCTGAAAGAGGCTTACAGAAGGAGTGATTGGAGACAAAAATTTGCTGCATGAATAGTATTTAGAGTCCATAAAGTGTAGCAGCAAATGACTGGATATAAAAGCCAAGGTCTCTTTCAATCTTATTGTTCTGAAAAGCATGTAAGGCTCCTCCTTTCAGGGTGAAAGACTCTTTTCATAACCATAGTTACTTCTTTTACGTAATTCCTACATTATTTTGACTGAGAGAAGTGAATGGGAGTAAATGTGTATTGGTTTTTAAGGCATACTGGTACAAACTGAGGGCCATAAGAAAGAAAAGAAGAATAAATGGAAAACGTTAATCTATCAGAAGAGCGCAAAAGGACATCTAAAGCTGGTCAGAAAGTTTTGACTGGAAATAATACACCAACATCTTAACACGAAGGAGTGGTACAGATCGCTACAACTTAATTTCCCACTGCAGACACATGTGTCTTTCTTTCCCTCTGTAACAGGCTCTGGGGGATTCCTTCAGATCTTGAAGTTCATGCCTATGCATGAGGAGAAGTACAGTCATGACAGAATGACTCTTAGCTAAAATTTTTCTCTTCTTCAAGGAATACAGAGTCTAAGTGAAGGTGCATTAATAGAGGTGGCTTCAATTGAATAGTGCCCCATAAATTAGAAAATTAAAACCAAAAAGATAAAATATTATGAATGTAACTGCTGTGAATCTGGAATCAAACCTTTTTCCCNNNGAGGAGAGGAGAGGAGAGGAGAGGAGAGGAGAGGAGAGGAGAGGAGAGGAGAGGTCATAATTCACTTACATTATCCATAAAAACAAATGAAGCAAGTAAAAGATGTGACTAGAAACAAAGATTAGGTTGTGAATTAGGCCAGACAGGGCAGATTTAAGTTTTTACATTATATAAATGACAAAAATCAAACCTTAATAGTGTAGTGCATAGTCCTGACTTTCTGCACCTGAAAACCCCAAGATCTGGATCAGTGTTCTGTAATATTCTGAATTTACCTCCAAGCATAAAATCTTCTTCCTGAAAGCCTAGACTAGTGTCGCTGTCTCTTCTCACAGAAACCTCACAGACTTCAACAAACCCTGGTCATAAAACTCTACTTTTCTGGATTTATTTGCAGGATTAAGGACTCTAAATCCATCTCACTAGGGAATGTCTGGCTCATATGCTCAACAACACATATAAGTGCTTTCCCACGTAGGTCATTGGGATGGATCTGCGCCAGGCCAGTAGTGGTCAAAGGTAAATGTTATCTTTTTACAAAAGTCTAAAATGGATCCCATTAAAAACTTTAAATGAGCAATTGGCATTTCACCTAATTTCTTACATTAAGTCTAAAAATGTCTTGCAAATGTCATGACATAGAGGTCCTTAGCTTAAAGACCAACTCTTAGCTATCCAGGATGAGTTCAGATAACTGGGTTAACAGAAAGAATTGGTGATATGGACACATTGCAGAGGCATCCATCTGGAATCAGTCTGTGTCCAGCAGGACTCACTGCACTTGCCTGGGCTTTCACTGCAGCAGTTCCACATAGAAAACTTGAGTAAGCTCTATAGAGACTGAGCTTGGACCAAGCACTAGGGATCATCTTGTGCTTCATCACACGCACAGGTGCCTTCAGTAGACCCTGGAGGAGTATAGCTGCACTTGGGCAGGTTCACTAACAGACCTAGCAAGCAGGGACTGTCACTGGCAACCCCATTAGTCAACAGCCCAGTAGTCTGACAATGGAAGGGTGAGTTGGCCATGTTACAGCAATGCAGTGATTAAGTGATCACAGCCAAATACATTTGCAATGGAGAAACCACCATCATACTTGTAATAGTTTTTCCCTTGTTGACCCACTGAAGGAAGTGTTATGGCACAGAGACCTCCAGTTTTATCCACAGTTGCTGAGCATCATGATTCCAAAAGCTGACAAGCCTTCCAGCTTTAAAAAAGGTGAAAGAGCACAGGACAAGAAAGGAGTACGTGGTTCAGTGATCTCATCCTTTAATCCACAGCATCTGACTGCAGACAAGATAGGCTATTACAGCTCCTTTAGGGCTCTTCAGTGCGCTTGTGCTAGTTCTTAATCTATGGATCATTGACATGATGGAACATAATGGCAGCTTCAGAGCCCACTGTATTTTCAGTTGTCAAACTGAACATGGGGAAATGCTCATCAGCAGAAACTCCCTGTAATGCTACATGAACCCATGTTCATAAAGCCTTTAATCTTTCATACTAGAAAGGTATAAAACACACCACTCTGCATTTTTTTAATTGCAAAGGCCAAATTACCAAGTATAATGAAGCACAATGATTTCATTAGAATTGCTTTTTTCTCCTTTCTAAGCTAAAACATTACAATTACAAGACCGTCACAGATTCAGAGTACTATTTTAGTTTCTTTGCTTAGTATCTGATTAGAAAATGCATTTTTAAAGGCTGCTTAAAATTGCTATGCACCATTACAACTTTCTTGACAGATCTCACTTTTAAGCACTTTACAGTTTAGACATAAAGGGTAAAGAGCTGCAAAGTGGGATCTGGAAGGGTATCTCAAAAGCATTCTAAGATTCAGCTTAAAAAGGACATTAGACATAGTAATTACTTAAATCATACCTACTTTCACCTTCACATAGGTAACAGTGGAGTTAGTAAAAGACATAAGCTCTGTGATGAAATGAGTGGCGAGCAGAAATTTGATTCACAAGCTGGCAGATGACAACAACAAATGCTAAGTGTGGTTTTATTGTCAAAGCTCTGACTTGGGGTTGGCTTGTTTCTGGCTAAAGAAAAAAAGTCTTTCCTACTTTCTCTCCACTAAAAAAGTTCAAAAGGGGAAGGCTATAACTTTTTCCTCAGCAGACAGAAGTTGAAATGGAGAACTTGTATGGAAGGTCAGGATGACTATAAAAGCTTGGTGAAATAAACATAGCCTCCATCATTGCCTGATTCATTTTAGCTTCTTTCTCTCCTGTCTGAGCTTGTCCTTTAAGATGACAAACTTGATGGCAACATCTTGAGGGCCACTCCAAAGTAATTTCAAGCACTATATAATTATATTATAGTTGGGGTGAAAGCTCCTGTCTTACAAAGCAATAGAAGCTGTGTGAGATCTGGTCCATCTGACAGGATGATAGCTCTGCTTCTCCAGCCTTCTTGGCAAGTAAATACCTTACCCACTTGGTCATAAAACAATTCATTGAGGCTCCACAGGATCTGGGGCCTGGCTGTGTCTCTATGTTGTTCTTCTCTGAGGACCTGCAGCATTTCTCCAAGGGCAAACAATCACCAGTTAATGCTACCAAGAGAAACATCAGTGAAAGTTGCAGGATGAGTGCGAGCAGGGTATTTGAGGCAACAATGGAAGCTGTAGCACAGCTTCCTCATACTAAGCATAATCCTTGTATTAGAAAGATCAGCAGTAATGGAGAGCTTGCTCAGCCCCTTATTTGTTTGCCGAGAGAAACAACAGGTTACAGAGAACTTTTCCAGACATTCACAATGGTCCAACAACCAGATTCAAACATACCTCCATTCTTGCATCTGGAGATATAGCTCACCAGCACTATGCCATGTGCTTAACCTTGCCAGTTTGGATCCAGCTCAGCACGTATCACACAGCGTACTAGAAAAGAGCAACCACTGTCCCTAGTCAAGCTTTTGCACCCAGTTAAAGTTCGGAATTCCTCTTTGGAGACTTTCATTTGTGTTAATGGGAGAAGATACGTGTTTTGGAACTACACTGGAAAGCAGCAATGACTTTTATGGCCCCTATCTAAATCACCTTGAAAATCATTTTGTTACTACTTGAATTTACCTATTTTCTCCCTCAAAACTCTCATCCAATATTTACTAGATAAACCTCCCTCTGTGCATGTACATTGTTCAAATATGTGACTTAACAAGTATTCAATATTGATAGGTTAAGCGGTAGAGATTATTATTTATTAATAAGTAAACAGTTGGCTTTCCCCCAGAATTCTTTTATCCAGAATTACATAATTTAGGATTAGAAACAGTTTTAATGATCAAATAAATTACTAGACCTGGAAAACTAATCACTGCAAAAGCCCACTCACTTACTTAACATTTCAGAAAGCTCATAATGTAAAGTCTTGTTCCATATCATGTTTCTGCACTCTGAATAAGCTAATTTTTGTGTTCTATTAATGTTCATCTGTGATATCTGTGAGCTATGAAACAGAACATCTCCTAGCTCAGGAAGCCATACATGCTGCACTTGTTTAAATCTGATTCCCTGCCCAGTCACTGGTCAAAACAACAGGGGTTCAAACACTGCCTTTGGCAGAAACAAAGCCGTACAGACTGGATTTGTCTTATATAAAAAGCAAACCCAAACTACACTGTCAGCCACACAACATAACAGATCCCAGACTGTAAACACAGTCACATGTCCCAGAACTTTAAAATCACAAGATAACAATAGGAAGAACATTTCTTTGTCTCTATTTTATTGTTCTGACACATGGAGGTGCTGGCCAAGGTGGGTGCCACACAATCACAGGGTAGACTCCCAGCCATGGCCCTCACATTGCTCAGTGAGGTCTTATCTGGGCTGTGGGAAGGAATAATGCAAAATGATCCTGTGCAAAAATGTCAGTGCCTATGGAGTGGTTTTCCTGCACTGACATAACGTCCCAGTTCATGCCTGTGTCTGTGATTCAAAGAAGAAGCCCCCTGTTATGAGGGTGAGACTGCACACTGAGAAAAAGTCAGGGTAAAACAATAGCAAAGTTCTTTGGTGCTCTTCAATGAACTACAACTACTGCGCTGTCTGGAAGAGTAGCTCAATTAACAGAAATACATGCATGGGGATTACTGTGGTAAAGAACACTCTCCTTCTAGTGACCTTCTACAGAAATTTTTACTCTGAGGGGATTTTAAACATATTAAATGCTGGGCAAAGAGAGCACTGCAGGTAAAGCTTAACGGCTTTATTGAATTCTGAGGAAAGAACAATTTATATTACTGGAACATTTAGAAACAATTCAGGCAGAGATAATAAATGATTAATGACTATCAATAAATGTTTGGTCAGCGGTTATGGCAATTTAGAAACTAAGAGGTCTACCGTTTTGCTAATGTGATGGGATTGCACCATGTATAAGATACATGCTATTCCTGCAGTATGCTTTTAACACCTCTTCAGTTTTATTTAACCTCTTTTTAACTAAAGATGAGCTGAATATTAATGAAGGAAAAAAAACCCCATTTTGGATCCTGTAAACATGCAATGATTTTGAACTCCTGCTATTTACTTGAAGCCACAGGCAAAGTCTAAAGGCCAGAGTGAAGCTCAGCAATGGTACTGGTCTGGTGCGTCAGGAAGAAGGGCAGAAGAAGCAGACATTGGTTATTTATTCTCTGACAACTTCTCAGTTTTCATGCACCTGTTTTCATCTGTAGTCCCTCCAGGTTAGTCAAAAGAGATTTCTACCTGCCTCTGTAGCATTATGGTCCTCTCTGCAGTCCACCTTTTCCTTCATTTATATTACACCTTCCCAACTTGTGCTGAAAAGCTGCAGCTACCCTCCACTATTACAAAGACGGAGTTAGAATCCACCCCTGCTGAAGCAACACATCTAAGGCCACCAACATCCATTATGGATGGGAAGCATCATTCCATCGGCACTGCTAGTCTTTGTTTGGCTATAAAAGTGATTAAGTCTCCCTTCTACGTTGCTGACCTTTTCCGAATTACACCCACAGCTCACCCTGAAGCCAATAAACTCTTAATGCAAAGGGAAATAAACCCGCCTTAGCCCATTGCAGGACTTTCTAATTATGCCTGAATTGCCTATGCACTTTGAGCAGATCTTGTGGGGGAAACACTGTACAACGGAAGTGACGCAGGCAAATGCTCCTCCCCAAATGTGGGACAGCTACAGACTGTTCTTGAACACGCTAATAATGCCAGGTTCAATTCCAAGGACAGGTAGATGCAGGTGCCATCTCTCTAAATAATGTTCAAAATAGCTATTATGATACGGTTGGAAAATACAGATACAGCTGACACCCCAGCTTTGTTGTACCTGAGCTATTGCCCACACCTCTGATACTGAATCACAACCCAATTCAATAGTCAATGGGGATCAAATGTACGAGGCTTAGGATAAGGCAAATTGCATCTGAAACTCCACTGATTTTACTGACCAGCTCTTTCCCTAAATATAATGGGTAGGCAGGGCGATTTGCTCAGATGCGGTTGTTTATGTTGTAGATAACCAAATTACCCAAGATAATTTCACTATTGTTTATTAACTATGGATGGAAGGGAAAAGCGTTTTCCCACTGCAATTTAAGTCTGCTTAAAAAGGCTGTGCTGACTTCTGAGGTTTAATCTCCCTCTGTTGTAGAAGATGCTGCCATTTGGGGAGCTCCACACCAGGGAATGTTTTCATAAGTCCTGTAATTACTGAAGCAAAGATTTTTCACAGCATTTTTTTTCTTTTGCAACTAGGCTACTTGTTGTAATAAAAACTAACTGAGAAAAACAAGCTGTTGTTCGAGAGATTCAATTTTTTACACAGGAGGAAACATACTGATTGATGAAAGTCATCAAATTATGAGTTTCTAACCCTTTTCCTTAAAAGCCTGATTAGAAGAGTGTATTATTCTCTCTCCTGCAATCACTGATGTAGCTGCATGAGTTTTATGGGGTGACTCCAAATTTACCTTGGTAAATGCACTGAGAGTCCTGCAAGATGGGGACAGAAGTGAATTTTACTTTGCTTCTGGCTGAATTACCAACTATGCCAATTCTAAATCAAAGGTAGTCTGTTTCTTTGACCCTTGCAGGTCACAGACAAGATCTGATAGAGTTTCCAAACCATCTTCTGACAAATTGAGGCAACTGACCTACCTTGCTTTGTTAAAGACCCTGTGCCATTGTGATGGAATGAAAATTGCCATAGGCAGGAGAGCTAGGATCAGTCATACTGCAAGCCAAACTTCCATTACCCTTCTCTCTGCATGGATGTGGGAGGCAACTTTTTATCCCATAGAAGGAAAGTCTTCCCCTGAGGTGAAGTACTTCCCTTCTCCTGGAATAGGGCTGAGAAGGTCTGGACAGACATTCACTGCCTCTGACTCCATCTCCCTACCGCTGAGGAAATCTCTGTGCCCAGGACTGTCTGCTGTCCTCAATTCCCTCTCAAGGACTTAATTTCCACAAGGATCCCACTTGGGATGACTTAGGGTCCCACTTGGTCTGCTTTGTGATCTAAAACACTTGAGTGGCATTCCCAGCAGTGTTAGACAAGCCTGGGAATAGGTGGCCACTGCAGAACACAGTCAGTGTGAGGAAACGAAAGCTCATCTGAATATGCTAGGAAGTGAACAGATGTGGGCCAAGACTCAATCTTGGTAGCTTTAAACACTTATCTACAGAGTCTGAACCAAGCATAATGTAATCTTTAGGCTCCTTATATCCCAGTACAATCAATTCGGCTTGGTTTTAGTACCAAACCCACCCTTCATGCTCCGACGATTTCCACAAAGAAAACACAGATGGACTCAAAGATACCTCCACAGTACTTTAATTAGGGTGATTTAGGCTTAAGACACATTGCAGGAGCTCACCAAAACCTGTCCAAATTCAGTTCCTGACCTGTGACAACATCGATCCTGCAGTGCTTTCCAAACAAGAGCTGAATGTGGGCCAGGCAAGGACCCATGAAAGGTATTGCAAACACCAGCTGGAAATGAACTCACCAAAGCTTTATTAAAAAAGCTCAATTACTCTCCTGAGCTCAATACTATGAGCATATTATCCTTGCCAGTCAAGAGCTGCCTGTTCAACACAGTTAAAATTAAGGATGCAGGTGATCTGGGGAGATTATTCCTGTTATTTCAGATTCAGATACTTATTTGGCTTTTCAGCCTTTCTGTGTTATCTCATTAGGAAGTGAATCAAAGGCAGATACATGTACACAGCTTCTAATGAAACTGCTGGAGTGACAAAAGATAGCAAGATAATTAAACTCCATGCTGCACTGGAGGCTGAACAGAAACTTTATATGCTTCTGAGGTTGTTAAACTGGTCAATACTCATACTTGCAAGTTTGTTAGTCTTAGGTAAATTATAAAGGTCCCTCAGAGCATTGACAAGATATTCCTCAATGGTCCTTATCCTATCTTTAATTTCAGAGAGAATATATTCCTTTAGTTTTAGCTCCACGCCATGCAGTCTGTTTATAAAATCTTATTGGGCAAATAAGAACTGCACTCTGAATTGCCAGGTCTGGTTTTTCTGTCAAGTCCTTTGTTTCGTTCTTCCATCATGCTGTTGGCATGCATACTTTATCTGCCAAATGATATTTCTTTGCACTAATTCTGAATTCGGTAATATCTGCAGCTCTTAAAATTCAACCATTAACAAGATGTGAACAACAGAAAACACCAAGCAAAGAGCTGCAGTTTTCTCTAAAGGGTAATTCATTTTTAGACCAAAGTGCTCTCTTCTCCATAGTATCCATATCTCCATTTTTTTGCTCTTTCCTATACTTCATGTCTCTCCTTTTGTAATTACTTAGCCTTAATTCTGTCTTTAAATGTTCAAGCTGACACTTGACTGTCCTGGAGCTACACTAGTTAAAAATATGTCTGAGTTAAAAATGGCATATATAGTAACAGCTTTAGAAAACCATTATCCTGTGCTCTGTTTTTTTGCTGGGATAGAGTTAATTTTCTACATAGTAGCTACTATGGTGCTATGCTTTGATTTGTACTCAAAACAGTGCTGATTACACAGGGTTGGTTTAGCCACTGTTGAGCACTGCTTACATAGAGCAAAGGTGTTTTCTGCTCTTCATATCACTCCACCAGAGAGCAGGCTGGGGATGCACAAGGAGCTGGAGGGGACACAGCCAGGAGAGCTGACCCCCACTGAACCAAGGGATATTCCAGATCATATGGCATCATGATCAGCATATAAAGCTGGGGAAGAAGGAAAGAAGGGGATGTTCAGATTGACAGTGTTTTGTCTTCCCAAGTAGCCACTATATGTGATGGATCCTTGCTTTCCCTGCTGAACATCTGCCTGCAATGGGAAGTGCTAAATGAATTCCTTGGTTTGTTTTGCTTTTCCATGAGACTTCTGCTTTATCTGTTAACCTGTCTTTACCTCAATTCATGTGTCTTCTCGCTTTTACCCCTCTGATTCTCTTCCCATCCCACTGGGGGAGAGTGAGCAAGAGCTGGGGGAGGGATGAGTTGTCGGCTGGGTTAAATCACAGCAACCTGTCACTGAAAATAATATAAACAGTACTTCTCAAAATGTGGAGTTGTTTGTACTGGCTTTATTTTCCTCCTGTTTGGTGTAACAGAAGCATTATCACTCATTGCTGCAGTGTAATGGCAATCATTGCTCCTTAGGAAAGCATACTTCCATTGTTCAGCATTGCAGCTCATGCACATATATGACAAAGAGATGGAAGACAGCCAAGTAAAAATATAAAAAAGAACTGTAAACACTTCCTTTTTTACATTGCAAGATTTTAAATCTGGATACCTGTCATGGTCTTTGCAGAATTACCTGCTCTGTTTCCTGTATAGGCAAATCTTTGGGCAGCCTGCGATATTAGCGGGCTGTCAAGTTCTACTGATGAACATGTGTTGAGCTGTTCGGCCATCCCTCTGTCACAGCACTGAAGAATCAGGGTGAAATGGGGCTGGCGGGAGCACAGAGCTGGCAGTCCCAGGCTGGAATCACCTATTCTGGACAGGCAACTGTCAAACTCCACATTTCCTAGAAGGGACGCTTCTTAGTCTCTCATTGTTTTGCTTATTTAGCCAGACTCACTACTAAAAGCATTTTCTTAATTTCTAAACCAAGACTTCTTTTTGAGATACTCCTGAACTGCATCATGTCCTAATTGGAATGAACATGGAGAATAGGCTATTTTTGCAGCAATCTGTCATACACTGAATACTGTTATTGACACCTGTTAGTCTTCCCCAGACTAAGTGACCCCAGTCCTGCCCATCTTCCAATGTATGTCACTAGCAAAATGCCTCTATCTGATCTTAGTTCTCTCCCCTGGGCTTTCTCCAGCTAGCCCAAATTTTGTTGCCATGTGATGCTCACAGAACGACAAGACTGAGGTCTTACTAATACTGAACTATATGGGAGGATTAGTGCCCTCCTGTGTCTGCCCTTGCTGTAAGAGCATGAGTTTGCTGACTTAGTCAAGATCAGCTTCTCACCCACTATAACTTCCAGAACGTCTGCAGATCTGTTTTTCCCCACCTATATTTGTGTAGTTGAGTCTTTCTGCCTAAGGGCAATATCTGCAACCTTTGCTGCATTGCAACATGAGCATTTTCTTTAAAAGATCACAAAGAACTTTGTTTGAATGTGACTCCTGCCCACCAGTGTTTTGGGTCGATCCCTGATCCTTGGCACATAGAAACCACCTAAGCAAGTATCCTAGTCTATCATCTAGGGTAGCAGTGAAAATAATCATCCAGACAGCTCATTACTCTTACCCAGTACACACCTTCATTCATAATAAACTATTCTTTGTATGATTTTCCAGGCTGTTATTCACACATGTTCAAGCAGTTTGGCTTATACCAGGCATTTCCAGATGTTGCATTATATTATTGTACCAGCAGGTTTAGAGAGATATCTTGAAAATCCAAACTTATACATTTCTTTCCTTCCAGGTTCATCTAGGGCTCTCTTGTTTCTCCATCCTCTGCTTAAACCCTTCTTGAAACACTACCTTCCTATGTTTCCAGACTCTCTCCCCAGCACCATCTTTCCTTTCCTTCTGTTATTTGCCTTTGACGTGGGCTGTAAAGTCTTTTGTGTGTGTCTTTTGGTTGGTGCTACTGTCTCACCTAGTCTACCAGAAAGTCCTTATTCCTTAACACTTCCAAAAGAGGTATTATGTATTCATAAAGTGTTTGCACTAAAATCAAATGAGAACCCAGTATAAAAATGTGTTGATAGAAGGGTAACTTCTTTTTTTATATTATAGATAGGATACTACAGCATACATACTTGTTCTGCAAAGAAAGGCAAGTTCTTGGCATGAATTATTGTAACTTGGACCCACAGGTGAAATTCTGCATGAGGTCTGAACTTGACGTGTCACCCTGGGAAAATCTAATGCTGCCTTGGGTACAAATCAGTTCAAGAGTAAAGAAACATACATGTCTACATAGGTGTCTGCCTGAACCTGGGCATTTTAAGCTCTTTTTCCAGCAAAGACATTGAATTGATACAGCCAATGGAACTTGAGGAGTGATTTGCTCATCCAGACACTTGCTGTCCTTTCTAGAACAAGCTGAATTACTTTCTGGGCTTGTCATGGGTTCAGCAGTAGCAGTCATTTTTCTCCTTGGTAGTTGGTGCAGCGCTGTGTTTTTGACTTGTGGCCTGAGAACAGCTCCGATAACACCAATGTTTTAGTTACTGCTTAGTACATTTTGGTCTGGCCAAGGACTTTCGGAGCCTCATGCTCTGCCAG
>JAOEHY010011548.1:0-30059 GCA_025447955.1 Psilopsiagon aurifrons
AGCCTGTAACCTTCCATTCCAACACACCAGTCATAGGAGCCATCCCACCATGTTTCTGTGATGCCTATGATATCATATCCCAGTAAACATGCACACATCTCTGATTCCTCTTGTTTGTTCCCCATTCTGCGGACATTTGTATTGGGGCATCTGAGCCGAGCTCCAATTGAAGCCGGCATCACAGGAGTAGATGAAATATCTCTACATTGCTCCAAATGCTTACTGTAGGTGCTGGCAAGTGACTGGGTTTGTTGGGATGGAACGACGCTCCCCTCCCCCGACACATCTAGTTTAAGGCCTCCTTGACCAGTCTGGCAAGCCTTCTACCAAATCCACTCTTCCCTTTCTTTGTCAGACCAGCTCCACCAGCCCCCAGTAGACCTGGCCTGCTAAATGGAGCCCCATGTTCAAGGTACCGAAACCGCTGACTGTAGCACCACCCTTCTAACCATTTATTAACCTGGCCAACCCTCCTCGCCTTTTTAGGGTCCTGCCCTGTATCCTGGAGAACTGAAGAAAAGACAATCTGAGCTGCAGGGCCCTTAAGCACCTCTCGGAGAGCTCTGCAGTCCTCCTTTATGTTCTCCGGGCTACTGCTCTCTATATCAGTAGCACCCACACGGATCACTAGAAGCTGAATGGAAAACCTTTAGAATTATAATAGTATCACAGACTGGTTTGGGTTGGAAGGGACCTTAAAGCTCATCGAGTTCCAACCCCCTGCTATGGGCAGGGACACCTTCCACTAGGCCAGGTTACTCCAAGCCCCATCCAACCTGCCCTTGAGCCCTGCAGGGATGGGGCAGCCACAGCTTCTCTGGGCACCCTGTGCCAGTGCCTCAGCACCCTCACAGGGAAGAACTTCCGCCTAAGAGCTCATCTCAGTCTCCTCTCTGTCAGGTTAAAACCATTCCCCCTTGTCTTATTACTACATGCCCTGAAGTAGGTACAGCTCCTTAAGGTAGTGACTACTGTAATACAATGCTTTTTACAATATTCAACTACAACAGTTAATTTTTGCCTTCCCCAAATAGCTGTGTTGCTTGTTCCCTTGCTTTGGTCTGTGTTGGCTTTTGAGCATTATCACAGTAGACATAAACAACAGGAACAGATCTGTGATTCTGGACAGCTCTACCCTTTTCAATATACTTCCAACACATCACTGGATTCATGGCTCTTGCAATCACAGCATGTTAAATAGTTTTGTTGACGTGTAAGTCAGCACGAAATCCAGCCTCGCACATGTGCCTGTGCTGGCGTTGTGGTTTTGCAGGCAGTAAAACACAATATGATTCCTTTTGCCATTTAACTGGTCTCAATGCAGAGAGTGGATGTGCTGAGCAAGACAGACTGGTTTGTGCACACATGGTAATTGGGGAAAGCAATCAAACTCTGTGGCTCAATTTTTGCATTAGTTGGTTGACAGCAATGCATTGCCTACAGTAGACTTGCTGGACTATTGGTATTGTAAGGCTTTTTGAGATTCTTTTTCCTTGAAGTCTAAAGTGTGTTATTAGTGATGTTTTCCAAACTGCCATCCAAGAGGATCTGATGGAGGATTTGTACGATGTGTGGTTTCCAAAGAGTTCAGGGTATTTATTGAGGTGACTGCTGGCCCTGAAACAGCTGTGGAGGCTGTGAGCTTTGACTGCATTACTGTTCATGCAATCACAGATTTGTTTACATCATATGGGGACTACCTGTTTGTCAGTGCAGTAGGTCATACAGTTCTAACGAAAGCAGCAGCTTACAGTGGGGATAGTTGTGCTGTCAAGGCTGAGCTGAGGAGACGCAAGGTAACAAGGCAAGGCTCTCCGGTTTGCAAATAGTTTGGTTGTATGTGTTTGCTTCTGTGTTCTGTTTAGCAAATAGCTTATGTAAGAAAAACATACACAATGCACAGATCCGTTCTATGTAGTGCTTATCCTATAGACTTTAGCTAAACAAATTCAGACAGTTACAGCTTGAGAGTTGGGAACTAACCATGCATTTTATAGTGTTGATGAAGCACTTGTCTCCCAGTGGAGCACAAGTATGACTTTTCCTTGTGGGCAGTGTTCATGAAGGCGGAGTGTGAAGATCCTTTGCCTTAGTCTCCTCTTCATTCTAAGCAGAATGGAGTTAATTGCAGGGAGGATTTTTCTAGTTACAAGCGGGCACCTTGGCAGTGAGTGTGCTGTGTCCTGCTTGCTGATGCAGGACATGGACATTGGCCTCAGGATGGGCAGGTGCTGTGATGTGCTTGGCAGGGATGAAGCCTTGCTGCAATTGGAATGTGGAAGCACAGTCACTCACTGGCAGGGAAAGCAAGGGAGCTACCTCCCTCTGTTAAGCTGCTTTGCAAGAAGTCTGTTCGTCTCCAGCGATATGATCCAGACGGCAGTGAGACAGACTCTGGATTGAAGAAGGGAACCAGGGCTGACTATTGGCAGCCTGATGAACCTCTGTGGCTCAGTCAGGCCTTTCCATGCAGAGGTATGGACACAGCTGGTCCTCACCATGCTGCTGCAAACTAGGTTGTTATCTTCATGTTAAAGCCAGGGGAAAGAGGATGCTGAGGGGAGTCTCAAAGTCACAAGCATAAGGTTGATTCCAGCATGGTGAGATATACTATAAATTGAGTTCAGAAATATGGTGGAGAGAAGAAGCAAGACAGAAATGCAGTTGCTAAATGGGCCAGTGTTTCTATAAACATATTTATTAACTTTCTCCATAAAAATTTAGGTGTCATCCTGTCTTCTGTCTTTAAGTGTGTGTATGTGTAAAAATATTCCCTTTTATTTTAATGGAATGTGCATTTCTGTACCTCTGAGTGCTCTGATTATTAGACTAGGATGCTTAAAAATAAAAGTATGCATGGCTGGTGTCAGGTGGTGAGACTGGGAGGTGGCCAGTGCATTGGGATAGCCAGAAAACACATAAAGGCCTGGCAAAAAGGAGGTGGTTCAGTGGTTGCCTCGTAATGCTGGTCTGAGGATCAAGTTATTTATGAGGGGCTTCTGATGCTGTACCTGACATCTGCATCTTGCTGTAATGCTGGCAAATTAAAAATCCTCAGAGGATTATTTTTTCCTTTGTCAATACTTGTATGCCTCAGATTTCCATGGTTATAGATCTCTGTAATATGAACTGTTTTCCCCTATTCAAGATGTTGATTAGGGAGGAAACACAGTGAACTAATTGTTCTGAATAACACTTGAGCCACCTAAATATTTTAGGGGATTTCAGTATTCTTAAAAGGCTCAAGGTTGCACATGAACAAACTTCCCCATAATCCTGGCTGAAGTTTTGAAATGTGAGAGAAGGCTGAGACAGGATATTCTCTGAAGTGCCTAGAGATTTACATATGTACAGCTAGTCTTCATAATAGTGTGACACTATATAAGCCCATTTGCCTTGTAGATGAGCCCTAAGATGCTTAGACCCAAAACACATGAGCTATTTCTCATGTTTTGGTAGGAATATTTTCTGCCAAAATGAAATAAATCCTGGATTAAATTCACATGTAATGTGCCAGCATGGAAGTAGAAGCAGAGGGAGAGCTTCAGACCTGCAAAAGCACTGAAGAAAGAGTTGAGTTGCAGAGTTCAAGAGCAGGCGCTGGAAGAGACAGCTTGGTCCCTGTCCAGTTGTACAAATGTACTTCGTCTGAGAAATACGCAAGCTTGCTGTGACTGAGCCTGTGTAGCAGGATGAGATGTATGAAGTGTTGCCTCTGCTAACAAAGAACAGAGTTCCCAGCCTTGGCTAATGGAGGTGTGATGAAGGGAGTCTGGAGTAGTATGAGGTGTTTCTTTTGTACTTACAAATTTAAAAGGGGGGGTGGTGGTGGTGTGTGGAACACCAGAAAGATGCCTGTAGCTCCTCTTGCTCTCTATCCCATTTATGTGTCTTCTGGTGGAAAATACAAGGTTTGATTTATGAATAAGTCTGCACCCTTCCCTGTGTGATCCTCTGAGCTAATACTTCCTTCCTGTTTGGTCCCTTGGATATTATGCCCTTTCGTTTTCTTCCAAATTTGCTATGCTTTGACTTTTGTTCTCACTGTCTTTTCTTAATTTCTCTGTAAAAATGGCCACTCCTTGCTGTCCACTAAAAGGAGATTCATTTGTTTTTTCACATGACCGTTAAGCTGTGGAACTCCTTGCTGTAGAATACTGTAGGTGCTAAAAGATTGTATGAGCTCAGAAAAGGCCTGAAAAAACTTACTTGATGTTATTAAATACCACCATACAGCCTCTAGTTTGGCATTTACTTAAATTGTACATCCAAAATGCTGGAAAGTGAAGGTTAACACCACTGTATTTATTTACCTTATACTTCACTCTGACCTAGGCAGCCACAGCTGGCTTGCCAGGATCAGATAGAGTAAAGTCATGCTGATGTTCCCTCATTTCACTGCAAAAGTCCTTTTGTGATCTCCCTTCATGCTTCTCTGTCATAGAATCTTAGAATGGTTTCTACTGGAAAGGACCTTAAGATCATCTAGTTTAACCCCCCCTGCCATGGCCAGGGATGCTTCACATTATTACTACTGTCCCTTTATTACAGCCCATCTGGGACATGTGAAGACTAAGTAGGGAAACCAGCGCTTGCTGCTGGAGGTAACGTGTGGTGTACTTTGCTCCAGGAAAAGAGCACTTGGAGCAGGACTCTAGGACTTGCTGTATGTGCTTCTGCTCCTGGCAGCAGGGGTTTTGCTGGAGCTGTTTTGCAGGCAGCTGGGCAGTGCTGTGACATAGTGTCACAGTGCTGCTACAGAAACAACTGTGTTTGTAGGCTGGCAGTTCATGTAGAAACCAGTTGGAGACTGAACAGGGCAAGAGCCCGGGTGTCAAACCCCAGGCTTGTGCTGCCTCAGCATCATCGTCATCATGCTGGTCCAGGAGTGATAATTCATGACCTCCCTGCAGCTCTGCCTTGTCCTGGTGTAGGCCTGGGCCATTAGCTGCACCAGCAGCGCATGGAAGAGGGTAACAGCTCCCAACCATTCCCTCCATGTGTGGTTGGTGAGAGGCTTCTGCATCCTGCTGCTGTGTAGGTGGTATGTGCAGGGGCTGATGTGCAGGTCCCTGTCTCAGACTTCAAGTGTAGTGTTCTGTAGCCTGTGGATTTGCATGAGCAGGGAAATAAAGATGAATGCAAAACCTTTAGAATTATGATAGTATCACAGGATGGTTTAGGTTGGAAGCGATCTTAAAGCTGATATAATTCCAGTCCTTTGCCGTGGGCAGGGACATCTTCCACTAGAGCAGGTTATTCCAGGCCCTGTCCAACCTGGCTTTGAACACTGCCAGGGATGTGGCAGCCACAGCTTCTCTGGGCACCCTGTGCAGTGCTCATGAGACTCTCCCCCTCTTCATGCTCTCCCTGCCCTGTTGTGGATGTTCCGGTTTGTACTAGAGATAACCAAAGTAGAGTGAACAGCGTTGCAAGTGATGGTCATTTAAGTACTTGATCACATTAGCCAGTAATATATGTGCACAGAAACCTAAGTCACCAAGCAGTACTTGTGTTTGGTTAGCATGCAGTAATCATCACCATAATCTTCTTCATCTTTATCTTTGCTGGGTAAGAGCTCCATAGGAGGATGCTTGCCTGAGACCTGTCATTGTTTGTCCAGGCTTGCCATGAGCTGGGGAGAGTTTTCCATCTCTTTTAATCTGCTCTATAAACAAAAACAGATAAGTGAGATTTTGTAAGCAGGCTGAAGTCTTGGACTTGTGTTGTGAGAGAGTGTGAGGGGAGGTGGCTGGTCTCAGGGCAGCTCTGTGCCCTTCCCAGCATTGTCTGAGGAAGTTACCTCCCTGCTGGGTGCTCCTGTGTTCTGCTCCCACTGAAATACTGCTTATCAAGATGTAGGATGAAATATGGCCCCCTTTGTATTATTGTGCATGCTTTCTCTTTAGGCAAATTCTGGTGATGAGTGATGTCACCCTGGCAGCTGACACATTACAGCTAGTGATGGCATCCTGTGTTTGCCTTCAAGTGGAGGCCCCTGCCTAACTCTGTTCTGGACAACTGGGAGCAAAAAGTTTATGCAGCATCAATCAGTCCCTGCAGATAGTGGATTTCCAGTAGGAGTGTCTCTTCTATATTTTTGCTAGAATGAGCCACAGGGTATCAACATATATCCTTCAGTATAACCGTGAACCAATCAAACATGTACCTAACTGTCCACTCTGTTCCTTAACTTAAATGCAGTTTAGGTTCATCTAGAAGCTTACACGACCAGTGGAAAACACAGGACTCTAAGAAGTCCTCATCTTTACCAAGACACTGTAGAGGCTGCTGATGACTTATCATAGAGTAGTTAGGGTTGGAAAGAACCTTAATACCATCTAGTTCCAACCCCCCAGCCATGGGCAGGGGACAGCTCACGCTAAACCATGCCACCCAAGGCTCTGTCCAGCCCAGCCTTGAGCACTGCAAGGGATGGAGCATTCACATCCCTGACTTGATTCCCTTGTCACCCCCTTTCTGTGGTCTCTGCTGTGCAGGGCTGGTGTGTGTTTCTCAGGCAGCATTGATTCAGACACAGCAAATGGCTCACTAGAGGAGCAGACAGGCAGCTGTAGTGTTTGGAGAAGATGTTCACTTCTTAGACTGCTTGGAAATAGCTGTTGCTGCTTAAGCTCAACCCTGTCTTAATCTAAAGTAACTTGAATGCACAGAGGAGCAATAAGAATCTTCCTTGTAGTGTTTTGCTGACCTTATAATTAGGCTTTTACTGGACATGGGGGACAGTTGGGCAGTGTCCTGGTCCCCATTAACTGCCAAATAACTACAGAATGCGGACACTCCTCTGCAGCCTCAAGAACCTCATGTTTATACTGTAATCCTTTGTGTGGACACGTCACATGCATGTTGTAACTCCTCCGAGTTTCCATGTTAATTGAAATACCAGTGTTTAATTGTGATAAGTTAGTCATGCAGACTCAGCTGGAAGGGGAAGCTTTTTGAAGCAGCTCTTTCGTAATTGCATGTGTTCTGTAAGCGCTGATCTTTGTGATGCAGGAGTGCTGTGATGCTCTGTGGTGCTGGGATCCTTGTGTACGCTGGGATCTGAGTACCAGAATGTGCTTTGGACAGAAGCTGAAGTTGAGAGCAGTACCATGGCCTGGTGCTCACAGTCTGTGGGTGCTCAGGTGCCTTGGAAAGATGCCAGGGAGATGGGAGCTGCTTTAGAAGAGCTGGAGGCACTGTTGGGAATCAAGCAACCCAAGTTCCTCCCCTTCATCAAGACAGGGATGCAGAGAGTAGAGAGTCACAGTGCTTTCACTCTTCCAGTAGATGAGAGCGAGGGACATACTGCACAGAAA
This sequence comes from Psilopsiagon aurifrons, assembly GCA_025447955.1. NCBI lineage: Eukaryota > Metazoa > Chordata > Aves > Psittaciformes > Psittacidae > Psilopsiagon > Psilopsiagon aurifrons. Next base: position 7,323 of record JAOEHY010011548.1, read on the forward strand.
GGTCACTTTGGAGCAGAATCAGCCTCTCATGCTCCCCGTGTGCCATGGAGCCATGTTCTTAAACTTGCTGAGATTTTATAGCAGCCAGCAGAAGAGCAGACAAAATGCAGGGGTTTATCTGCACAGCTTCCTTAGAGAAGGAAAGAAATGCAGCTGTGTAAAATAAATTTGGAAACCAGGACATTTTGAAAACAAGTGATTTAAAAGTTTGAGTTCTTGACATTGTTTCTAAATCCAAAGGAAGTCCAGAAAACAAACACATTTTCAGGTGTCCATATTCTCCTTTAGAGGCTGAAATAAAAGAGCTAACTTCCAGGAAAACTCAGCTGAGCATGGCTGCTCTCGGGGTACAGAATGTGCTTCTCCCTTTGAGGAAAGGCCTTATTTTCCAGGTACATGTGGCCAATGCTGTCCTCTTCAGAGGCAATTTTTCTACCTTCTGAAAGCAGCTTCTGCTGACAGCGTTGTTTCCAGGTGAGGAGCCTGGGAAGAGCTTTTCCTCTGTGCCAGAGCACTGAAGCATGCTGAGCAACGTTTGCTGGGGCTGAGCTCTGTGCCTGCTTGCTGGAGGGGTTGCAGTGTCTCTGTGAAAAAGAGACCGTTCATAGATGGAGGGATTTCCTGGAGTCCGTTGTGCTGCTGTATCCGATTTGACTTCTTTCCAGGCATTCCCTTTAAATAAAGTGAGACTCGAGTTCCGTGGTAGTGTTGTGCTGGTCAGAATGGATAACTTCCCCCAAACTGCTAATTTTAGGGTATTTTTGAAGGTATAGGGTAGACTTAAAGAATAGAAAAAAGAATATGTCAATATAGAGAGAACTGATGGTGGCACCTATAGACCCCCAACTTGAATTACTTCTATAGATCTTTTTGAGTAGTATTTTTTTCTAAGAATTTCGGAGGTATCTCCTGCATGTATTGCACTCTGTGCTTTGTAGGTCACCTGTTGGAGGTGACATTTTGGGGTCTTTTTGTGTACAGAGTGCCCAATTGTTCTGAAAAAGAAAGAACAGTAAAAAAAATACATATTTGCTTTGAAATGTTAAATTAGTTGGTTTTGTTTTTTCTCTGATGATTCTGTGATTTATTTGTATTTTAGTTTGGTGCATACTTACCTACAGTCTAAAATAAAATATATAGAGATATATATACACAAAACCCCCACACTGGTGGAAAAATAAATGATGTATATTGAAATATGGACAGATTTAAGGGTCATGTAGCACGTGGTTGGAGTTTCCTAAAGAGTCTGAATATACCTTGCATCATGTTGCATTCAGTCTGTAAATACCTTAAAGGCAAGTACTTCGCTGGCTTAAGCAGAAGAAATACACTGTCTGCACTGTCCATTGTCTTTGTTGTAGCTAGAATTGCATGCTGCTGGGCTTTTGTAGCTATGATTTCCTGCTGTGAAGTCCTGGCTGCCTTCACAAAATGCAGCAAGTATGATGCTGGTGGGGAGCTCTCTTAGCGGAGTCTGGGGTTCATGTGATACCTTCCTTGCCATAGGCAAGTGGAGGGTGGTGGCTGGTCTGGAGGGACAGAGAAACTCATGGGAACAGGGTGGGAGCCAGTGGGCTTGTGAGATGTAAGAAAGTGGGTTTGTTTAGCTAGTCATGAGGAAGGGAAGGTATTGCTGGCTGCTGAGGAAGGGCTGTTGGCAGCAGTCTGCATCCCAGGGGTGAGTCTTGATGTGCAGAAGATCAATTCAGAACCCAGGCTAACATCTGAAAAGCAGTCTTTGAAGGTTGCCAGTAGCTACATTTGGAAGGCAAAGCTTGTGCAAAGAGGAAGGCTGGGACGTGAGGTTTCAGTTTGAGTGTTTGTTGTAGGCTTCCTGTATAAACACTGCGCAGCCTCTGAGTGCCTCCAGCTGTGCCTGCAAGTGGGGATAGCATGTCTGCTCCTTTAAGAGTGTGCCAATGGCAGTAAGTTATTCGCTGTAGGAAATGAGTTAATCCCTGTATGAACAACGTCGAGACAGTGGCCACACCAGAGCAAACTGAAATAGCCAGACTCCACCTTTGTCTTTGAAAAGGCTCAGATGAAGCTATCTTCTGCACTGAGCCGGCTGAGCAAAGGTTCACAGGGGGCAGGAGCTGCTCTCATCTCACCATATATATGCAGAGCACACAGTAAGACTTGGTCATTCAGTGTGCAGTCCTTTTCAGTGTGCACCATTTTAATGACTGTCAGAGAAACCCAAGAGGCAAACAGATGAGCTGGTACGCTTGCACATGCAGTGGCATAACAGACATGCCAAAACAGACTGTTGCTGAGCTGTAGTGTAGCCACAGGCTTCCTACTGCTCCTCGTTTCTTCCCCTCCTCTTCTGAGCTGTACTCACTTGCTGCAGCAGGTGAGATGTTTAGCGTAGCTGCTCCTGGCTGCTCCCAGCTGCTTGCATTTGTGTATCAGCTCTTACTGAGCTCTCATCGCAATTTAGGACTTGGGATAAGACTATGAGAGTCAAGGCCATTCATCTACTTTGGCCATGGGAGGAGAACAAAAAGGGTATTTGTACAGTGAAATGGCACTGAATGTTCTACATCAGTGTTTTACTTCATGTTTACAGAGCAGAGAGAACAAAAATAACATAAATGGGAACAATAAAGTACATTAGCACACATCTAACTCCATTTAGCTGCCTTTATTTGTGAGTACTTTTGTGGTTGTCTGTGTAAAGAAAGGGGGGAAAATTCTCCTGCCTCTCTACCCTTGTTTGAGGAAGGGAATGGGCAGTACTTTGTGGTTGGCTCTGCTGTGTTGCTGTGGATGGGTGGAAAGCTCTGCATTTTGTTTGTCACCCGACAAGCTGGTTTGTATTTAAATTACAAGAGAAAGTCTGTGATTCTGAAAGCTGTGTTTTTACTAATGGTAAGGCCGGACCATGTGTGCTGAGTTACCAGAATGAAGTTCTATTTGTTTGCTATTTTTCCTGTGGCTCGGTAGTTATAGTCCTGCCATGTCAAACATGCATTCCTTGAAAGAAAGGCATGCAAAGGAGAGGTCTTGCGAAGTCTGAGGGGACTTCCTCAGTACCAACCAGCGCAGCAGGGTCTCTTTGGAGGGGCAGGAAGTTTGGGAAATCCTGTCCCTTTCGAGTTACCATCTCGGTCTCAGCTGACCTGTGTCATGGGGCTGGGCAGGGCATCAGCTTGTGAGTGGCAGATGCCATCTGTCTTTGAAATGCCATCCATAAAGCTGTGGGTTTGTTTCCAGCTCAGTTGTTGCTCTTGAGAACAGTGTGGAAAGCTCAAGCTGGTACACGAGGGAACATGACTATCCATTTGTACCTTCTCAGTACCCTGAGCAATTAAACACAAAAGCCTTTGTTCCCTGGTGATTTCATTCTTAAGAGGTCTCTTTAATTTTAGTCCTTAGTTTCAAGAAGAAATAATGAGAATTTGTCATTGACAAGAAGGCTGCATTTCACAAATGTCATGCGAAGGATCCACTCCATAATTCATGTGCTGGGGAGTGTGGGTGTCGTAAGGAGTTTGTGTAATGGAGATGAGAAATTTCAGTTCAGTGAAACTATTGGTGTTAAAGTCAACTTCGCTTGCCTTCAGGATGCTTTCTTGACCCAGATCGCCATACTTTTTATGAACTCATCCAGATATCCAGGCATTTATAGATTTTTGTGAGAGTGTTTATTTTTGTACAGCTTACTCCTCTTCCAGTGGAAGGCACTTGCAGAGTGAAACCAGAGCAGTGCTGACCGGTTTCTCTTGTTTCTGTCACTGCCGCATCTGAAAGCCATGTGTTTGTGTGTGTAGAAGTGCTGCTGCTTCTTATCAGCCATGGGTTCTGTGAGTTGTGCTTGTGTGATGAGATGCGTATTGCTGTTGGTGTGCTGAGAAAGGTCCTTCTCCCTTTTCTCCTGCAGGACCTGAGTAGGAGCAAATCTGACTTGGGCTGTGGGGGTCTGAATGCAGATGGGGACTGTTTGCTTCCTAGCTGCTGGACAATTGTAGCAGACACAGGCCTACCAAAGCGGACTGATTGTGCTGCCAGATCTCTCCAGGCTGTAGGGGTCACGTCCTTGTGGTCAGCCACTGCCTCCCTGCTTTCTCCGTGTTCCTGTCCTTGGCAGAGCGAATTGTCTGACTCAGTCTGAAGTGAATTAAGGCTCCTCTTGCATGATTTTCTTCTTTCAGGCAAGCTGAAGGTGTTACGAGCTCTGACAGAGCTGTGCTGATAGCTGAGCAGCAGCAATGAAATTGGTATTAGTGATGGCACTGCAAAAATAACCTCCACCAGCAAAGGTGCAGCCTTTATTTCAGAGTTTGTTCATTCAACCTTTCTTGTAAAGTGTGCTGATGTGCAGCTGCAGGAAGCTCCTCTGTGCCATCCGTGGTCAAACCTATCTGCCTGGGAGCTGCATGGGGCATACTGGTACCTAGGGTGAGCTTGAGCTCTGTTTCAGCAGCCATTGCCTGTGAGTAAGGCAGGAGTAAGCAAATAAACATTAGTTGTTGAATAATCAGGTTTCAGTGGAGCTTGCTAGAACAGCTTACAGAAGCCGTGAGATTGAAAAATAAACAAACTTAATAAAAAATGAACTCAACTGATACAGAGCAGGAGCTTCTGATGCAACTGTGTCCATGTGTACGTCTGCAGGAAATGAGTCATATTCTTACAAAATCATCAGCTGAAGAATTTGTGACTTTTGTGACAATTCCCATTTTGGGCTAAGTCAGATCTCTTCTTCTCTCTAGGCTTTTCTCAGGCATCAGGAATGTCTTCTGAGCCCACTTCATCTGCCTCGCAGCAGTCCCCCACCTCTCCACCCTCACCTGGTTCTCTCCATCTGCCTGAAACCCGCAGGGCAAGAGACCGATCCCCATCACCCATGAGAGGGTACCTCATTCCCAGCCCGCTGCCCACCCGACGGACCAGGACCTTCTCAGCGTGAGTATGGGAAACCACTTCATAAGTACACACCAAGCAAGTACTGAGGTGAAGGGAGTCAGTGGGCATGGGGGTGGTGGGAGTGGTTCTGTCTGGAAGATGCTTTGGTATTTTCCTGTTCTCAAAGAAACTCTGGTGCTGCTGGACTTTTAGTCCAAATTGCCTGTAGTTTTTCAATGCTCTGTTTGTGTATATGATGCTCAAAGTCTTTTCCACGCTTAAGATCAGAGCTTTGCAGGGAAGGGAAAATACACTGTGATTTTTCAAAACAGAGGTTCTTGTCTGAAGCTTTGTTTCACTTCAAACAGTGGGTTGTGGCTCCTGGGACCAGTTCCTTTTGGTGTTTCTTCATCAGCTCCGTCTTGTGTTTTGACATGACCTCTTTTCTCACTGGACCTGACCTCGCTGGAGGTTTTAGTTCTTTCAGTCTTGACACCTGTGCTACTGTCAGCCAGGTTCCATTTTAGGGATGGTCCATGAGCCTGTCACTTTTCAAACATCTTGTTTCCTTTTCCTATTCAGCTTTCATATCTCCATCTTAAGATTGCTCAAGTAGACCTCTAAAAGAATATGTTTGGTTTCAAAGTATGAACCCTGGTCTCCCCTTCTCTGAGATTGAGTTTTTCCATAAAACGAGGTTTACTGCTATTTGTAGTTATTTGAGGGAGGGATCCTACAGCAAAGTTGGCTTTCCCTGAGCTTTCCTGTGGCCCAGGTGGTGCTGTGCAGACTCCTGGGAGCCTCCTGCCTGAAGGGACTCCTCCACAGCACAGCAGTAGAGGATGATGTTGCAAGGACTGGCCATTGAAAAAAAGTCTCAGTGCCTGTGATGGGCCTCCAGTGAGGTGCTGGCCTGCAGAAGGCAGTGTGGGCTTCTTTCTTAATTTCACTGGTCTTTGACTCAGGATCTGAGAGTGGATTGTGAAGCTCTCATCAGTCTGTTGCACAGTCTTGCAATTACTTCTCTGTAAGGGAGGCCTGAGTGAGATGCTGTGGAAGATCTCAAACCCTCAGCTAGCTTATTTTGTGCCCCTTAATGTAGTTGGCATGCTTTTTCCTTTTTGCTTCTTGCAGTGTTACCCTTCAAGCGTTATACTTGCAGATTTAAGGAGCATCAGTCTTGATGGTGCTTTGTATTATGGATTCTGTATTCAAAATGGGGTGAAAAAGAACAGCAGCAACAGAAGAAAAATGTATGTGTTGTCAGTTCCAGAAGCCTTCAAATGCCCTAAACTTTCTAATGGAAATACATTGCTAAAAGGAACATAACTGACTTGATAATTGGGATTGCCCTGGGAAAGCAGTTCCACACTAGATTGCCTCAGTGCCGTGTTAATAATGAACTCTTTGTAATTCTTCTCAGCTGTTAATCCTAGTCTGAGTCCTACAAAACTAAAGAATTGGTTATTTGAATTCCACAGTTCTTTAATCGTTAATTACTGTGGGAATCTTGCTGCATTTGTTTGCTCTGAAAATCAAAATAACTATAATTTTACTTTTTTTTTTTTTTGTTGTTTTATAGTGTTGTCTTTATACAAGAGGAGCTGTAAGTTAGCTCCCTCCCCATAATTGTATTGAAAAGATGAGTGTGACAGGCAGGGGCTGCTTATTCAGTGGGATTATTTAATTTTGGTTCATTGCAAGTGTGGGGCCTTTTTCCCCACAGTGCTTTATCTCCTTGAAAGCTGCAATTGAACTTTAATGGTTTATTTAGGGCAGTGAGTGTTTTTCTGTATAACAAGCACTTGTGGAGTCAGGTGCAGCTTTACAGAGATGGAAATTAAATGATTTAACAGAATGGAGATTTGTTCTTTCTTTAGCACTTTCAACTGTATTTCTTTAGTGTTAGTTTGACTTAAGGCACAGTGCTATTGCTGCATTTTTTTTTTTTACTGATTTTACTTAGACTTCAGTAGACTTTAAGCATTTGGGAAGTGATGTCAAAATTGGCGTGATGCATGTAACCAAATGGCAACACAATCACTGAGTTTGAAGAAACCCACTGAAGTCCTCTTCTAGCCTACTGGATAGTTATGACATAAGGAGGTCCCAATCTAGTAATTCCTTTGTGTAAACCCTATAAGAAGCCTGAAGCAGTTGGCTTTATTAAAGTTGTATCTCTGGAGATACAACTCAGCATATTTGATGGGGAAAAGTATTCAATCACAGTTTTCAGGATGGGTCATGCAAGTTGTTTTTCTTGATAGGAGGCAAGTAATTTTAAAATACAGGTCCCATGATAGTGGAGAAGATCAGTCTTGGTCTTGGTGTTTTGCATACCAGCTATGCTTTATAGCCTGATGGAGTCATTTGGAGGTGAAATACTGACTTCACTGAATCCTAGTCTGGCAGGGTAACAATAGGCATGTATGCAGAAGGGGTGTGTGTATGTGTTTATACATGACAGATGTGCACATTATGTCATTATGCACTGCTTTTTCTGGATACTAGGTGCACACTGATACTCCTAAACTCATGAAAGGTGTAAGATACTTATATTCAGCATAGTGTCCAAAGGAAAATTTGGCAGGGTGATAGAGCAGATGGATTCAAGATGGCAGCTGATGGATTGTAATGCTAACAAACATCATCATCATCACCTTTATCTCCCTTGAAAATGCTACAGGCAAAACATGGGCAATGTATGAAACTGAATGGTAAGCAGTTGCTACAGAGGGGTGTACCCACAGGGAGTATTTGGACCATTGTGCCCAGTTGCTTAGCAGGTTCTGGCTTATACCCCCAGAACATGTCGCATCCATGCTCAGCAATGAATCACTCTTTTTGTGCTTTCTTCTGCAGAACCGTGAGAGCATCGGAAGGGCCTATCTACAAAGGTGTCTGTAAATGCTTCTGCCGCTCCAAAGGCCATGGATTTATTACCCCTGCAGATGGAGGGCCTGACATCTTTGTACACATCTCTGAGTAAGCTGTCTGGGTGGCTGAAAAGGCTGGAGCTTTGGTTTGCTTCAGTTACTGAATGCTTTTGGTGTTTCAGGTACAAGAATGGTTTATAACCTGTCACCTTTACTTTAGCAAAGAGGAGTTATGCAGATGTTATTGGCAGCGATAGATTATGCTGTTCTTTTCCTGTATTACTATAAATCTGTTGAGTTAAAAACTGGAAGATGATCCTGTCAAATCTCTTGGAATAAGCTGTGTAGCTTCATCCAGGCCCAGAAACTTGCATTTGCCTAAAGCAAATAATCTATGCAATATCCAGTTCTAATTTAGAGATTTATAACGCTTAAAATTCACTACTTCTACTTTGCACTGCTTGTACCATTATTAAACTAAAGGTTAATTACCTTTACTTTTAAGAAAAGTCATACTTTATGACTTCCTTGAATTTATCTAGTTTCAGTTTTGAGCAATTTCTAGCAAAAGCTTTCTCTGTTATAGGGTTCATTAGAACCTCCACTATTTTGCCTTGAACACACTGAGAGCCATCACCTCTGAATCTACCTTTTGATAAGCTAAACAGGTTAAGCTTTTCAAGTCCTCACTGAGAACTCTTTTTTTCCAGTTTAAAACACCTTCCAGTCTCTTTTCTAAGTGTGCTGTAGAACTTAAATGTAATTTTAAAACAGTACACTGTTGAAATCTCCTCCAGACTCCTGCTCTGTTTCTCTTTTTGTCCCATAATCACATTAGCCCTCTTGTCCCTAGTCTTTTGCTGAGTTGTTTGTCAGTTCTGATCTTGGCATCCTTTGCAGTGTCAGAGTTTGGTGCAGCCCCAGATACGGGCTGGAACCCCCAGCAGTTGTGTTTGCACACAAAACCAACACAAACAGTTGTGTTTCCTTGTTCTTAGATGTCCAAGTCCCTGTTTAGTTGTACTGCAGCAGCTTTCACTGGAACAGGTTGTGCTGGACCAAGGGGTCCAGATCACAATTTGCGACTGCACTGTCTGTTATTTAGTGCTTGTCTGATCTATGGGGTTTAATAGGCAAATTTGTATATGTTTCTAGATTGAGATGTTGACCAGCATTGTGGTTGAAACCTATTTGAGGGCATGTAGTAAGGTTGCTCAGTGTTTATTCTCCAATAATCTCTCTTAGATCTATGGCCAGTTTTTGTCTATCTGTTGTTTACAGTGTTGAAGCTGTATAATCCTTATTTGTTGTTTGGAGTGGTTATCCAGTGATAAGTCAACAAAAGCCTTACCGAAGTTGTTCACATTACCCTAGCTATCTTTCATGCTTATGTGTGTAGCACGTGTCCTTGGAGGAGCATGCTGGCCTTCTTCCAGCTTTCTGAAACATTGCTGCATGATGGGTGCTGCCAAGCCAAAGCTTTTTAGGACTCATGGGTGCAAATGAGCTGAGTGGTCTGACTCGTGTTCAATCCAAGGAAATGTTATTTAATATCTTCTTTTCCTTGCATCTAATACAAATGCACAACTTCTGATTTCCTGACTAACTTAAAAGTAACATTTCTTATGCCACAGTTAAAAATTTAACAGTGAGCACCTAGTCTGACCTATACAGTTACTGGTCAGCAAGGGCTTAGTTAAAACAAACCTCTCATGGAAACATGCATTTTCAGCCTTCTAATGAATTCTTTATAAAGACCTGTCTATTTTCAGTCCTGTTTTTTCTTCCCCCCCCCCTACATTTTCTCTTCCAATTAGGTGGGTGAAATTCTCTTCAGTCATCTGAAATTAGCTCTTTTAAAACCCTAGAGATAGATTGGTTCACATTTTGTATAGACAAAGGGGCGTCCCCGATTATTCATGTGTTCCCCATTTCCTGTCCTGTGGCCCAAAGCCCGATATGTGATTCTGGATACGTTAACTGCTTCCACCCTCGATCCCCCTCCAACCAGCTAGAATTCTTAGTGAATCACACTCCAGTGATCTTTGGCTATTTAAGACTCCCATTGTCTCCTATGGTAATAACCTGTATGACATTAGGAAAATGATTTTTTTTTTTGTCTGCTGTGATTTCTGGTGGTCTAAGAGACCCCCTTTCACAGGAGTCCCCTTTTGTGGGCTGTTCTAGTTGGTGTGTTGATCTTGAGCTTTCAAAAGGCTTTGACTGTGAGCCATCAGTAGGCTAAATTTGAGTAATTGTGTCCTGAGTGTGATGTGCTGCTGTTCTTTTCTTTCTCTCACTCCATCTATCCCAAGATGCTATTGAATGAGTCATCAAGGTCGTAAAACTTCCTGGGCAACCACACTTTTTCTTTTTCTTCATGTATTTTCAGATTATTTATTTTGCTGAAGCACATCAAGTTCTCTGCTTGCTCTTACCCTCACCCAGCTGTGCCCTCAGGCTGCCCCCGCATGGGAAAGCTGAAGCAGATAAAGGATGAGGGGGAGAGTCACTGCGTGAGCTGGAGGTGATGGCCTCTGGCCCACACAGGTACAGCCTGTGGTACAATGAAGTGACTTCATTTCAACCTGATGCTCACACAGGTGGGGAACTGTTTCCATACACCATGCCACAGTGCACCCAGGCTTTCACCAGTACAGCAGGTCTCACAAGCCAACTGTAGATGAGAAGATGGGAGGGGACTTCTTCTACCCCATCTGCTGCTGGAACACAACCATGCCTTTGGCAGATGCTTTACCCAGCCCACTCTTAACAGATTGAGTTCTGGGTATCCACTGCCTTCCTGGGCAATCTCTTCCTGTCATCAGCAGACCTGGCTCTTAGTTGTTTCTGATGTTTAACTGACATCTCTGCTTGCTTTCAGTATGGCATTTCACTACTTCTGTCTCTGCAGTTGGTAAGCTATGCCTTTCTTCTTTAAGCCTATCATTTATGCATTCAAAGCCCATTTTCCTTGCTTTTTCAGGAACATTTTGGTGAGTTTAGTTCATATGAACTTTGTAGGACTGAAGGATGTGCTTTACGCAATTCTGTAGGCACAGTTCTGCCCCTCTGAAGCCATCAGGACTTCTTTTGAACCAGGACTGAGCCACTTTTTAAGTATTTCTTATTCAGGTACCATCTCAGGAGTCAGGTTCAAAAATAGCTGATGTTTCTGGCTCAACCTGTTAGTAAAAGGTGCTATTATTGAAGTACTGAAGGCTTCAGAGCATTGTGTTCTTTAATTACTCTGATTGTATTGGAATTGTTGGGAACTGCTTTTAGTGCTAGAGGGTGATGGTATTGCTGTCTTAATTCTGATGCAAGGCAGCACTGGAAAGATGACTTAATGCCTTTCATTTTGGTTTATTTCACAGTGAATTAGAAATACTGCTCTTTATTGATGGGAGTTGCTTATTGCAGCAGTATTCTGTAACCATTACTGTGGCTCTGGGGACTTTAATGCCTCTGGTTTTCACAGTGTGAGTTTTGAAATACTGCTTATGTTTATCACACAGTTCTTTTCTGCCTATGTTACTCAGTTAAACCTGGATGTGAGACAGACATCAATCTGTTCTCTGTCTCAGTGTGGTGTAGGCATCTACTTGTGAGGTGATGGAAGGTTGTTTCTCCTGAATCGGTTCTTCCTGAAAGCTAGGATTTCAGGAGCGTGGGTAAAATGGTTTGCTGGTTTGGATTCAGCAAGTTCCTCTGCGTTCAGCACTGAATTCTGATGATTAGTGAAGGTTTTGAGCATTGAGACCAGGTGCAGATTATCTTGTAGGACCTGTTTTGCATATTAATGTGATTTTAAACATAAAATATTATGGTTTTTTTTTTCTTCCCTGTGCTTTGGGGGAGGTGTAAGGTTACTCTTCAATGTAAATGTCTTCCATAAAATGGAATGGGTTTTTTTTCTGTAAATTTCCGTTTATTTAAGATAATAAAACTTAGTTTGGCGTTTCCATTTCTGTAAGTGAGCAGTGGCCTAAAAATAAGGTCAAAGGTATGTAATTCAAAAGCTTCTTCAATTTCAGCATCTGTGCAAGACTTTAAGCTGAATGTGTACATGTAGCCTTGTTTTATGAGTGGAACCTGCAGCAAAGCTGCATTACTTTGAAGTGGATAGATAAGCGTAAGAAATGCCATCTGGAAATGCAGGTTTAAAAGGTGTGTTTTGTCTCTGTGGCTTTGTCTGTTTTACCGAGTCGTGTGATCTGGTGGACAGATAAGAGCCAGCTCATGCATTCTGGCCTGGAGATGAACAGCCTGGCACCAGGCGTGGGCCCATGGTTGCACAGTGAGTCCTGGTCCCTTGTGTTGACTGGAAACAGTTCTCAAGTTGGTGTCAACAACTGTACTAGGAAAATGTCCTGGCTCATTGATTGTGGTGAGATTTTGTTGTTCTCTGTTTCATCCTTCACCCTTCTCCAGAGCAGAAAACAATGTGCTTGCTAGTAGTGATGTAAAACCTGAGCTAGCAAGCAAGGGGATGGAGGAGTTGCTGAGATGGTGATTCCCAGTAATGTCTCTGGAATGCTGAAAGCAAAGGCAAATTCATGTGCCTGGAGTGAAAATTTTAAAAAGCCCTTTATGACACTTCTAGCAGTGACATGAGCTGTTAATGTTTTCATTTCCACCAGCCTGTGTTGTGAGCCACTGTCATCTAACTGATGGCGTTATTGTAGCATCAGTGCTGAGACCTGTATCCTCCTGGGTATCTGACCTCCTCTGCTGCCATTCCATAGTGGGACTGAGTCACCTCTTGCAAATAGCAGCCAGGTTGGTTGTTGCTGAAACTGATTGCTCTGGAGGCTTCAGTTTCACTCTCTTGCCATGTTTCCTGTGGACATGGGATGTTTCCAGAGAGCAGACCGATAACCCCTACAGTGCTGGCTGTGGAGGCCTTTTCTTGTGCTGCCTGTACAGGCTCATGTCAGCTGCCTTGCATATGGGGTCTTGAGGACACAGACTAAGGTGGGTGAGTTGAGGTGGAGTGCAGGTGCCTGTGTTGCCAATCAAGGGATGCATTTTAGAGCATTGTGTAGAAATCCCATTCTTCTGCCTTCCCAGTGTATTTGGGAGTGGGCACATGATGGAAATTCCTTTACTGTCCAGGCTTTTGTGCTTGGCCTGAAGCCTGTGCACCTGCAAGGGCAAGGCAAGGAGGTAGTGCACCAGAGAGCAGTGACAAATGGATGACCACACTCTTGGTTTTTAAAGATTTTGTTTTGCAAAAGCAGCTGATCTAATGGAACAGAAAAACCACATGCAGTGCTTGCGGGTCTTCTGCAGTACTCGGCTCCAAAGGGGAAAATGCTGCATTGCAGAGGCCTTCAGGCTGGATTCCCAATCCCATGCTTAATGATGGCTTTGGAGATTTGACATTATACTTCACCAGGGACACTGGCGTGCAGTGCCTTTGGGTCCTTGGAGAGATCTGGAGTTTGCTGTGTTTTGCTTTTGTGTTGTGATCGCAGGGGATTATGCTTATAGTGGAAATGACTAGAAAAAGGATAGCCTCTTCATAAGGGTTTCCCACACCTGGTTGGCTCAGGAAACTCACACTGCACTGGTGCTTGCAGGAAATCCAGCTTGCTGTGGTCGTTATTGTAGCAAAACCTTCCCAGGATCTCCACCTAAATCATACAAATTGTAGATGGTCAAAGCCAAGAGTTATGCTCTACCTGCAAGCCAGGCAGGGGACAGTCAAGACTGTGGCCACCTGAAGATGGAGGTTCTTTGTCGTTAGTGAGCACAGAACATAACTGCCCTGGGCTTTGGTTTCCAGATGCAAAAGCAAGTATTGTTGTGACAGGATCCAAGTTGGATGCTTGCAGGAACAGGCGTTTGCTGTACCTCTGAGTCCACCTAGGCGTCTTTGGAATGCTCTGCCTCTTGTGATCACCAGTTTCTTCCTCATAGTGTGTGATGTGCTGAACTAGCTGCTGAAAGTACATATAGAGCCATAAATATCCCTGAACATGGATTCAGAAGACACATCTAGAGATCTCAGCAGAGCTGACCAACAGGATGATGCACACCCTGTGCTGGGAGGGAAGCGCAGCTCTCGCCCTAGACAAGGCAGAAGATCTGGGAAGATCTCTGCAACAGCACAAAGACCCGGGGGCAATCACATGGCAGAGACCTTGAATATTAACAGCTGGGTTTCTTCAGTATTTGGACCCCTTCACACTTGTCTGTCCCCATTAGGAGTGTGACTGATGGGTGAGAGGCAGCCCTGCTTCTGCTTTTCCTGATGGCCAGCTTGGTAAGGTCATGGCCTGGCTTTGCTGATGCGTGCTGGACCTGTCAGGTTACCCCAGCACTGCTTTCAGGATTAGTAACTCTTAATAGTTCATTGTTCTGTTGTTTCCTGCTGTTTAATAAAACTATAGGTTTCCTGGACAGTGTGTTAAATCGGCTTTAAGAAGCTCACAAGATAATACAGCCCATTGATCCACGGAACCCATGCAGATCCAGCTGCCTGGTCTGATCCGTGGCATCCTTGTTGACCAGCAAGGCTCTGAATTCACTGCAAACTCCTGTTCAAAAATGCTTCCATGTGACTTAGTCTTTGTCCCAAGAGGTTTAACTAGAGCCCTGGAATATGAATAGCAGCTGTGAGAAGGAAGAACTAGAACATGCCTTATTTAGGTAATTTCCTAATAACCTCCCAGTTCCCTAAAAATAGTGCATGATAAAAAACTGCCCCGTACCACAGAGATGGGAAATGGGAGTTGCTGGATTATCTAAACCTCACTCTATTGTGTCTCAGTCTGCCACTAACATCAGGAAAGCATTTCCTATTTTTAGCTTAATTTGTTGAAGTATCTCAAAGTTCCTGGATACATAAATATCCATTATTTTGAATAGAAAATGGATATGAATCTCTTAAATAGCAATTAAAATCTCCATCTTCTAGGTCAACATTTAATATATAGCTAGGGCAAAAGTAAAAAAAACCCCAAACAAACATCTAAAAATCTTTACTAAGTCTATAACATCAAAAAAGTCCATGTTTAACTCCCTCTACCAAATTATCCAGGTAGCTTATATAGTGAGTGGCTATTGTAGGTTGAATCTGTTCCAAGATCTCTGTTTACTTTCTCTGATCTTTTCCAGTTCATTCCCCTCCCAGGCTTAAGGCAATTGCTTCCTGATGGAGGATCTTCCCCAGGCTTAGTGTAGGGCTCTGCCTCCAGTGCCATACTCCCTCATCACCTTTCAGTATTGTATCATTCTTTCTTGACACCACCAGAAGTACTGCAAAATCTGGATGTTTGTTCCTGCTCCTAAGCCTCAGGTAGTGATAACAATGCTGGAATCAGTCTGTATCTATCCCAGAAGCAGCATTTAGTGGACAAACACTGTGCTGGGAACACCATTCACAAACAGGTTTACTCATGCTGCAAATTAAGACCTTTGTCCTCTCACTTTTCACCTGCACTTGGGGCAGTGAGTTAAGAATCTCATATTCAGTAGCCACCAAGAGTAACTGGCAATCAGAAAGCTAAAGGAAACAGAGAAATATTTGATCTGGGGGAGGAAAATTTAAAGACCAAATGCATGAAATTAAATTTGAGCTTTTTGTGGCCACAGCCTTTTTGTGCTGTGTAAGGACAGGCCTGGCATTGATAGGGTAAAGTCACCTCAACAAAGGTGAAAAGATAGAAGACAAATTCGGGGACGAGAAGAAGCTATGTTGGGGTTGAATCTGGTTTTATTACAAGCTTCAGCCTCCTGTAGTGTCAGCTTGGACAAGGAAAAAGCAAAGAACGGATCTTGATGCTGTCAGTGTAATGCTTGGTCCTATAAGAAGTGCTTCCTTCTGGAGAAAAGTGTACCTTCCTGGGTAATGCTGTGCAGATTTGGGGGCTGATGCGAGTTGTTTAGAAGGAATGGGAGTAATTAACCTCATGATTCAAGCTTCAGAAATTTGTGTGAGCAGATGTTTGCTTTATTTTCTCCTGTGCAGACCAGGGGCCATAGGCAGTACCCCAAACAGTGCTGAGGGGTGCAGCAGTCACTGACAGCTGGAAGTGTGTCCTGCAGCCTGGCCTGGTGCCTTTGCTTCTCCTTTCCCTTACTGCAGGCTCTAAGATGTTAGGCATCCCATTTCTGTGTGTGTGTATTGATTCACTTGTTCTTACTTTCTTGGAAAAACAGGACCATTTTGGTTGCCAGTACACCTACAACCCCTTTCTTACCAGAACCCATCCTGGTATATATTTGTACTCCAATTTTAAACCAATGTGACCCCAACAAAACAACTATCTGTTTTAGCACTCAAGGTGTATTTCTTCCTCACTGGACTTTGAAGATTTAAGTAATATCTATTTATCTCTGTTTTTTCAAGGAGCTTAAAGCCCTGCCTTTGTGTATTGGCATGTGTATTGTGATTCAGTAAACAGAGAGAATCTGCTTTCTTTCTGCATTAAGGAGACCTACTGATACCTTTTGCAGATTTCGGGTGTTTATTTTGCTAACTGCGTCTCATCCTGTTTTACGGGAGCTTTTAAAGAAGTAATGTTCCTGTTCATTAAAAAAGCTTTTCAACCAAACATCAGATCACTTCCTGGGCAGGGCATCCATTTCATCTGATGCTTGCAAAGTAGTGACTCTCAGCTCACTACCTGCTGTGCATATGCATCCGCTGTGCAGCCATCAAAGGCAGTGCTTGGGGCTGTGAAATTGGGCGGCTGTAATACCCAGAGGGAGATGCTGCTTTAGTTCCAGGCCCATGTATCTGCTCTGCCTGTGCTCCCTGAAACAGTGTCCATAGCTGGCCCCTGTGCTCAAAGCCTCATGAAGAGACATATTTCATTACACCTTGTTCCAGTGGCTCAGCTGCACTTGACTCCGTGTAGGCTTTCCACTTCAGCTCATGTTGTCTACTTTCATTACATCCGAGCTGGGAAATGTTTCTGCTCACTGTTTTGCTAGTACCGTGTTTCTTTGTACAGATAAAATGCCTTCCGCTGAAATATGTTATCCTGCTCAGATGAGACTGACATCCTGCATGGGTTGTCGTGTGAGTTACTAAGCTCATGGTAAAGTGGTTTTAGCTCAGTAACAACAATCCTTTTGGCAACCAGAGATCTTTGAAGAGATTCAACTGGGAAAGATGGTGTCGTTTTTGAATGGCATTCCTATGTTCACTCATGGTGTGACCCTCTCCTGTGTCTCTTCTTGGGGCTTCATGTCTGTTTGTCAGGCTCTGAGTGCAGTTAGCATCTTCTCATCCTTGCTTGAAATCTTTTGCTTAAAGTTGAGGTAAACTGCAAAGAATGTGGTGGCAAATTTCTTTGGCAGTAAGAAAAGATAAGCTGATGTCTGAAAGTAAGTATTGGGCATGCAACCCCTCCACACCTGAAGAAATCTTAAACCTGCTAGAAATGGGGAAAGTGAGGTGTAATGAAGGCAATAATGACAGAGGACAGCTACAGCAAGAGTCTACATATGGGAGCTTCAGCACAGCCTGTCCAGTGTGATGATGCAGGACTGGGTTGACAGCTTGGCCTGGAGACTTTGGAAGCAAGTAAAGGTCAGTGGTGTCAGCCTGCATGGGGGAAGAAAGGGCTGTCAGGTCTGGTGAGGGAGGCTTGAGCATCTTGGGCTTTCTTCTGCCTTCAATTTAGTGCCACTTTCCCAGGCACTGCTCTGAAGAGTTCAGCTTAGTTCAGCCCTCTTGGGTCGGATTCCTGCAGTCGCAGGCAGAAGGGTGTTTAGCCCAGGGAAATCAAGTCTGAAAGACATGTGTTACAAGCCACAGGCCTTGGGAATACCTTTTAACTTCTCATAGCAGGTTTTAGGTCCGTATTTAGGTACAGCAGCAAACAATAACTTTTCTTCTGTATTTCCCATGGGAGAAGTTACACCTTATGGGCCAGTTTTTGCTTCCCTTGTGCATGCCTGCTTACCCTGTCTCAACCCTGAGTACAGCCTGCTTCTGCTTAGCCACAGCCCAATGCACCAGTTCCCTGAGCAGCAGTGCACAGCAGATGCACAGGTCAGAGGGGAGCAGAAACAGAGACAGCCCTTAAAGGGAGAAGGGTGTTGGAGAGGCAGTGCAGGAGATGGAGCTGAAGAAGTTTAGCAGACAGCAGGGAGAAGGAAAATCTGATGTGAAGTTAACACAGGCAGTGAGGACCAGTATAGTTATCTCCTGTCAGTCCTGCCAGTCTTTCCTGCAATAGAAAAGCTGTAACAGGAATGGGTCATAAGGCAAGAGTGGATTGGAGGGCACTGCTGTAGTCTTAGAACCCAGAAAGAGTTATGGGGTAAAATTCCTGGTGGTGTGAGTATGCTCCCAGTGAAGGCAGGTAACACACCCAGCTGTGTCTCCCCAATTTCTGACCTAGAAGACTTCTTTTCTTCTTCTGCCTTGACCCCATATCTTGCTCTCGGTGTGATAGAGGCTACACGAGCAAGTCAGACCAGTTGGGCACCCAGTATAATTTACAATTAGTGTTTATCTGTGCACATATACAAATGCTGCTGAAAACCAGAAATCGAGAGAAAGAAATCGAGAGCTTACATTGTCAGAGAAGGGAACCTGAGCGTGGGTATGTTGAAGGGAAGGTGAAGCATTCCTTTCTGCTGTCAGGGAATTGGGTTGGAAGGCATCCCTGCCTGTCTGTCTTCATTGGCACATGCTGGGATCTTTATTAAAAAGCTCTGATCTTGACTGCAGGGGTAGAGGGGAGGCAAGGTGTTACCCTTGGCAGTTGCATTTCCCACTGTCTCTTCAGTAAGGACTCACGCGCAGTAAGGAATGCAGGGTGTGAGTCCTCCAGCATCCCATGTCCTCATGCTGGAAGAGGCTGGGTAGGAGCAAGCGACCCCTGGAAATCCTCCGGATTGCTGGGGGGGGGGAGTTGCTGTGGTGCAGTGTGTCACTGAGCTCGTTTCAACATTACTTGCTGGGAAAAAAAACCAATTTGAAAAAACCCAAAGGGTTTTGTTTTCATCCTCCAGACAAACCGTGTTGCGGTGAAGTAACTTAAAGGTAAAGTAATGCCTGGCATGGTGCAGTCCTTCTGTACCACGAAACAAGAAAAAGGGGAGAAAACCCCAAACAAACCAAACCTCAAAAGGTTACGCGAGAGAACGAAATAAAACCCACGCCGACTTCGCTAGTTTAAAAGCACGAACCTCAATTGAAGCGCCAAACAGTGCCAGCCCTGCCCTCTAGTGCTGCTGGCGGGGAAGAGGCGGCTGCGGGGCTCCCCGCCGCGCTCTCCACTGCTCGTTGGGTTTAAGCCGCATTAAGTGGGGAGTTGTGTGTGGCGTTCATGGTGTTTTCCTAGGATTTTGCTGCAAGAGGACAAAAATCAACCTCGGGCTGTGGTGGAGGGTGGGCGCTATAAAACCCCCTGAAATATCTTGATAACAATTGATATAAAAGATAATTGTGATAAAGAATTTAAGCTGCAAAAGAGCGTTGATTTATGATTAACTGAAGCTTCCCCTCCACAGCATCGAAGGCGAGTATGTTCCCGTGGCAGGCGATGAGGTCACCTATAAGATGTGCACCATCCCCCCGAAGAACGAGAAGCTGCAGGCAGTGGAGGTGGTGATCACCCACTTGGCTCCTGGAACCAAGCACGAGACCTGGTCGGGGCACGTCGTCAGCTCCTGAGGTGCCCCAGAGGGAGCACGGTCACTGCTCAACACCTGGCTGCAGTGGACCTGTGCTAAGAATGCCTTGTGTGTTGTGCAGGAGGAGATACTGCCTTGTCAATAAAGCAGCAGCAGGCCAGAATTAGTGGTGTTACAGCTGAAAACAAAACAAAAGGCAATTCAAATGCTAATGAAAAAAAAATTTAGCGCAATGTGTTTACAAAACTGTATTTAAAGAGAGTTGGTGTGTGCTTGGTGGAGGAGGGGAAGCTTGGGGTTTCTCTTTTATCTTGTGAGCTGGTGCCCGGAAATGCCCAGGGGATTGGAGGAGAGCTCTGGCCATGGCAAAGGCACCACTCTGAGGCCCTAGGGGTGTGTGAGCACTGTGTTCCCTTCAGATGCTCTTCTGTAAGGCTTGGAGTACGCTTCCTGCTGGAACAGTGCCTGCGCACCTTGGCCCTTGGCTTGGGTGAGGTGTTCACTGCTGCCACTGCTTTGCCTTATGGAAGGAAGCTCACAAAAGAGCAGCTACAGCAGGGGGGGAATTTTCCATCTGGTGGTTATGCTCCCATGGGCCCGGCTGGATGCCCTTCAGGTGCTCCCTTTGCAAATGGCATGCCCTGCATATGGGTGGAATATTGTGGTTTTAAAGCCCAGACTGTTTGTGAATCTATTTAGGTGCCTTGATGATTGATTAGCAACAGATTTTATAGGCCAGTATTAAAAAAAAATACACAAAAAAATCAACCCAATATTTGAAAACTTTGCTTCAAGGTAAGTAGTAGAAAACTGTAAAGTAGTGGGTGCTTCACAGCCTCTGTGTCTGTATTTATCAAAGCTGACGATTACCTTCTTGATGGCATATAGCTGAATGTCTGCCACAGCGTTGCTCTGGGCAGGCAGAGTAACCGTACCTCTGGAAAGCAAGTTGTATGTTGTTCAGTATCACAGTATATACTGTTCAGGTATGAGTGTGTAAACTGCTGTGCAAGTTCCTGAACAGGCTCAGCTGCATGTCTGGGTGAAGCAGATTCTGCAGCTGCTCTGTGGAGCAGCTTGGTAGGATGTGATATGGTCACCCTTGCCCTGACTCTTCTCTGCCTGCAAGATTTCATGTAGTTGCAGTGAAACTTAGGTCTGTCCCTGTTTGCCTTCCACATCTTTTATTTTCCAAATGAAGTATTTTTCTCTGTTATGTTCCTAACAGTGGATTTTTATTGACTTTGCAAATAAAGAAATAGAAAAGATGGCATGACATTCTCCTGCTAGTTGTGTGACAGGGCAACTCAAGCTGCATAGTGCAGTTTTAGCACCCACTTGCTGTCATGAAATGTCTTAAGACGTTTAAGGTGTCTGGAGACATCTCCAAGTATCTGGAGGTTAGTAACTACTGTGATGGTGGTTCTACTGTGGCTGTACCTGCATTGCACTGTCATGTGAAGTAACAACCCACCTACAGTAGGGTTTGGCAATTGTTTGTTTTTTATTAACCAGAAGACTTAGTAGTGGTGGATTTAACACTGTTCAGCTTGTTGGAGTAACTCAGGCTGCTTCCTTTACAATAAATGTGACCATTGTTATGCTTTACCCTATGTCTTCAGTCTGCTGTCTGTGTAGTTGGTCTTGAGGTAGGTTAGAGAACACAGGTGCTGCATATACACTCCTGTATGATGATAGTTTGAAATGTTTTAAAAGGCATTGTAGTATTAACTGACTGGCATTACCAGAACAATTAAGGAGTAATTTAGGAACTTTACTAGCTGCTTAATTGGTTAGTGTATGATATATACAACTACTTCTGTAAATACATTTATTTCTGTTGTATAATATTTAATATTAGCTATTATTTATACTAACATACAATAGAGGGGATCAAGGAGCTATAGCACAGCCTGGTCATTTGAATGGGGACGTGGGGGAGAAAGGCAGGCCAGGACACTTCAGAAGGGGCTCCCAGGACAGAGCAGCCACTGTTCCAGTATGGTGCGGCAGTTTCAGCCAGGCTTCAGGGGACAGGTTGCCAGCTTGAGCCTGCCCTGCTCTTTTGAACTTGCATTGGGAAAGGCGAGATGGAGACAAGGGACAAGACATCGTGGGTTGCTGCGCTTTGCTTTCTCTTTACTTTTCTCCCCTCAGAGACACGTTTGCTTCTCATCTGCTGGCCTGAGAGACAAATGATAAACCTGGCAATGGGTGTGCAAGACCCACTAGCAAGCTTTTACCATTCAAATGTGCAGGTATGTGCACCCAGGTGATGATGGTATTTGAGGCTGAGAACAAATCTGTGTTTGTTCCTACACAGGGTATTTTGCATAGGTGATGTCCTACAAATACAGGACATGCAGCAACATAACCAAACCATCAGATGCTTCCCAAGTGCATGCACACAAAGCTGCAGCTGCTAAAATCTGGCCACCTTTACAGAAGCTCTGGGCACTATGGGTGGTTCTGGCCTGGAGTCTGCTCCCACGGAAATGGCTGAGACTCAGCTACTCTGGAAGTAGGCACATGAAAAGGGTGTTAGGAGATGGATAGTTCTGATGCAGAAGGGCAGTGCAGCAGCTCCCCCACCTGTTCTGTAAACCCTCTGGAGATTATAGTTTGTACACAAAGATGGTGTTCTCTCCTTTTTTGCTGCGTAAGTATCACATAAGCTTGGAAAGATTCAGGTCAATCATTTCTTTGTGCACATAAACACACAACAGGTCTGCTTTACATATTTTGTTTGCCAAAATTACAAAACAGTAATTTTTCAGTATGAGATTTTTATTCTTTACTAAATTAAACTGCTTTAAACGAGATTGATTTCTTAATGCCAGATGTGACAAGTAGTATTAACAGTTACAGACTGTCATGCTTCAACTTGAAGTTTAACAGAAACAGAGTTTACATCACTGTCCTTAGTACTAAAATCTCACCCACCCTTAATGTCCTATCAGGAATGTAATCAGTGACAGAAATGTATTTTTCTACTGAGCTCAAGATTTAATTTTTATAATTTTTATATTTAAAAACAGTCTGGAAATAGTCTAAGTACCATGAGCTGTCCTGTGCATGGCACCGCAGCTGTACTGAGGAGTAACTTCAGCAGCTGCTGGCCCAGCTGTCCCAGTGGTGGTAGCACTGATGCACCTTCTGACCATGCAGTTCTGCTTTCCAAACCCCAGAGAGAAAGAACAGCTGTCTCTTTCAGTCATCTTCCAGTTTTAAACAAGAAAATCACATCTGCCTGATGGATCATGATTTTATAGCAAAAGGTAGTATTTTAAAAATCCCCAACCAACTCTGAAACATTAATCTTTTAAACAGCAGCTTAATAAAAACAAGGGATAAAGCCTTGCAAGCTCATTTTGAGATGGTAAATCAGATTATTCCCCTCCCT
>JAOEHY010011550.1:0-20934 GCA_025447955.1 Psilopsiagon aurifrons
TCCTCCAAGATTTTGCAGGCACAGAGGTGTGGCTGACTGCTCTGTAGTTCCCCAGCTCATCCATTTTCCCCTTCTTGTAAACAGAGTTTATATTATGTTTGCCAACTTTGACCAACCTCAAAGTAGATGTTAGATTAACACAAACTAGTGATCAATCCCATTACAAATGTGTTCTTTAAGCCATTAGTGTGATTAAATCTAGTCCGAACTAGACGCAAAGTTTGTGTGATTCTATGGGTTATGTTTGCAGTTGTTTTGCCACTACAGCTATGAAATTGTGTAGTAACTGAATGATGGCATGATTATTTGGTTTGTCTGGTTTTGGATGGTGTTATGGTTTGTTTGTTTGGGGGGTTTATTTGTTGGTTTGGTGGTTTTCTGTTGGTGTTTTTTTTTTGCTGTTGTGATGTCAATGAAATGGAGTCTTTGTGCCATAGTCAAGGCATGCTTCATGGCCTCTGATTTTAAGGGTTAAAACCTCTCAAGATGCTTTAAACTTGTCTGGCATTGCCTAAGATAGCTAAGTGTTGTCTGTGCCACAGGCTGTGATGCTTCTGTTTTTATTTGGATTCTGTGTGAACGTGTTTACTGATGGAGCTCTCAAATTAAGCTGCCTCATAAAAAGTAGGTGGTTTCTTTCTGGGTTCTGCACCAAAATATTTTCTAAACTGCATGATAAAATCTGTTAATATTTAGCTTTTCTGTTCCATTTTAGAAGTTATAATTTGACTATGGCCTAATGTGTTGATATCATGGATGGCTTCAACTACTGCAGAGATTCTGTACTGCTCCTAAATACACGGAAAGCTGAAATAAATAATTTAAAGAAAATAAAAAAGTAAAGATCAAAACCACTTGCAACTTTAAGGTTTGTACAAGTGTTACAGCAACGGCTGTTAACAAGTAATCTTTTAAAAGACGTCTTCTGTTCCTCAAGGCCTGCTTTGCACAGTGACTTCTGTAGCTGAAATGTCTTAGAGACTTTGATTATTTGCCTTTCCTTAAATCTGACCCATTGTAAGTGTCTGCTTGTTTTCAGGTATTCCAAATGAATTTGAAAATTAAGGGTATGCTTTGATTTGGAATGCTGGTTTGGTGACAGTCTGTGGCAGGGGTAGGTAGGATGAGGGTTGACAAAAGAAACTGTGCTTTGTGCTCAGCAGTACTTAGGAAGTTGTGAGCTATCAAAGTAGTTGACTTCCTTAGCCTGCAGAAAGGTATTAATCTTGCAAGTCATGGTGCCAGCTGAGGACTTCTGCCCCTAACTGCCTGGCCCTGCCCTTTTGCCAGATGTTACTCAGCCAGGAATTAGCATCCTGTGGGTTTTCCTTCATCCACCAGTTTTTCAGTTGTTTATGCAATCGTGATTGCTGTGGTGGGTTTTTGTGTTTGTTTGGGTTTTTTTTTTTGGATTACAAAACGGGATTCTGGGGTTTGTGTTCAGGCAGAAGTAGCATTTGTCTAAACTAGTTTCCTAACCATTTGTATAACTGGAATTACTGTAGGAATAGGGTCACATTAACTTATGTCTAAACAATGGAATGTCATCTGATGTGACATTTAACAGTGTAAACGGTGAGCACAGGGGCCAGACACTTAAAATTTAAAATTCCCTTTGTACTTTTGGTTTTACCTATATGTTTCCATAAGTTTTAAAATGTTTGATTTCTTTCCTTCTTTCCTTTGCTAGTTTTTGGTGGTGGTTATTTTTGGGTTTTTTTTACTGCTTTATCTTCTGCTGTATAATGTAGCTTCCAAAAGGCTTTCTAAAGTAGCTTCTGAGGCTCTTGGGTGGTTCTTCATAGAAAAATAAAGAGCCATAGAAGCAGAAGAAAGTCAACAAGAAGCTGTTTCTAAAGATACACTTTTTGGGTAACCAGAGGTTCTGTTTTCTGTCCTTTGTTTTCATACCTCCATTAGCCAAATTAAGCTTTGCTTCTATTTATACAACAGTTGATTTTCTTTTATCACTAGAAATGGAAACTTTTGCATTTCAGTTCAGCATTGAGTTTGTAAGAAACTGAAAAGAATGAGAAGTGTGAATATATAATATGACAGTTGTACGAGGCAATTACTTGCTATTTTGTTGGACTCCTCAGTCTAATGGGGTTCAGTCTTTCCAGAGACTGAGGAAGAGGGGGTGAAAGGACTAAGAAGTCCTTACTTAGGTTTCTGTAAGATGGACTAGTAATTGCCACTGCATAGGCCATTTCCCTTGCCAATGCAGTAGGTTCTCTCTCTTAGCTTGAGAAAGTTTTCAAATTGAAAGTGACTGTTTCCATAGAAGTTGAAATTTACTGATATAGAGGAATAGTCACAATTACAGTGTCAATCCTGCTGCTGCAGCTAAATATACAAAACAAGTATGCAAAAAATGGAGATTTTGTGAGCAGACGCTAGGTATAAAGGAGGAAAAGCAGCTCTCAGATTTTTCACATGGCTCTCAGTTCAGATTCATGCCCAACTTTACAAAAGATTATGATTTTCCAGTGAATAATAGAACCATTAAAAACCCTGGTCAGAAATAAGGTTAATCAGCCTGAGTGATTTGAGTTTGAAGGATGATGTTGTGGTGAAAATACTGACTTAAGCAGAGAAGACTGAGAAAGCTTAAAGTATGTATTTAAAAAAAAAATAAAATCCAAGATGCAAATTAATGAGTTTGTGACAGTGTGATTTATTCTATGATTATTTTTTTTTAATTGAACTGTAAAGGACTCCAGTAATTTTCAAGAATTTGCAGCATTGGATTGCTAGTATCATCCTCTGTGTTTTTACTGTGCGGGTATTAGTGAATGCCAGTAATGCAGTCTGCATAACTGCTGCCTGTTGCTGTGTGCATTTGATCTGTAATCTTAACTTTTTTCTTTTTTTTTTTTTTATTTATTCTGGCTGCTTTTAAAAAGAAAGCAAGGTAGGTTGGGGGGGGGGTGTTAAAGTTATTCACTGAGTGATGGATAACTAACATGGTACTGACAAATTCCTTTTTTCTCCTATGTGCTGTCTTGATGCTATACTGCAAAATGCTTTGAGTCACAGCACACGTTTCCTTAAGCAGTGTATAGCAGTGTTTCTTTGGCCTGAAGGTATGGAAAGGGTTCATAATGTGTGTAAAACATGGAAGCAGTTGAATATATGTGGGAAGCTCAGATTGAGACCTGCAGAACGATTTCTGATGATGGCAGATTGTAAGAAGGAAAAAGGGACAAAAATGGACAGGGCTAGTTCATCACTGGGCAACACTGTCACAAATAAGGTATAAGAGATTACCGGGAAAATCAAACTGTTGTCTTTCATTTTTCCTCAAATGAGGAACATTTCCAATGAGTAAGAGTCATGCTGGTGATGAACAGTGGAGGCTGGAATCAGTATTAAAGCAGATAACAAGATCAGGTAGGAGAAGGCTAAAGTTGTTAAAAAGCTTAAAGATTGTCCTTGGGGAAAAAAGGAAGAAGGGATGGATTGAAGTAATGAATCAAGAAGAAAAATTCTTTGCTCTTTTGTCCAGCTGTCTTTGGATAGGCATCCTTTGTGGGAGTTTAAATCTCTATATGAAAAGATTGAGTGTCGCAAGAAACTCTTCACTTTCTATTTCTCCTCTCTGCAAGTGGAAAAAGCAGGCTACTTCCATGTTCCCTGCTAACTTCTGGCAACTGAGTGAACATGTTGAAATGATCGATTGTGGGCTAGGAAGGCAAGTTTAAGACCTGGAATCATTCTTTTCGTGAAAGTGAACAAGTTTCACATTTCAGAGAGAGTGCTTTGCAAAATCACTGAAATACACAAAGCACCTTCTAAGTAATTTCAGTTTGTGCTGGTTTAACAGGAGACCACACCTCTTTCTTTTTTTTTCTGTTCTCCTTTTCTGTTTTTTTCCCTTTCCTTTTGTCTCTTCCTCCTCTTCCCCACCTTCCCAAGTACTTCTCCTGAAGCTTTTCTACAGTGAGTTGTGCCATTTACTTAAGAGGGGATGGCTTAAAAAAATGTGAACAAGTGTGGAACCTGATCTAGTGGATGTACTCACTACTTTATGGGAGTATCCTAATGAAATTCCTATATTACATTCCTGATATATAAGTCACTTATTTAACCCATCTTGCCTGTTACAGTGTTTGTGTATAAGAAAGGATGTGATCAGTTCAATTTATAAGCCTGTAGGGGAAGAGATGGGAAGTAAATATTTAAAAGCAATAATAAACTGTATTTGCTTTGGTCTCCGTTTTTCATCATGCTAGTGTGGTGCGGAAAAACAATGACATGGATTTGATGTAACCTTCCAGTAAGCATTAGGTGGCAGTAGTGTGTTGTATTTGGCAGCTGCTTTGTCGTTGGGGTTTTTTAGCTTCTGAAGTCTTTAGTGCTGTTTAATAAATGGAGAAAACATGTGTTTTATTTCTTATAGCTTTCATAAAATGCTGATTTATGGTTGTTCTGAACATATGTGACTAAGGGCGGCTGTTGTTTGGACTCCTGAATGCATAGGTGAGATTAGAATAGTGTAGTTTCTGTGCAATATTCGCGGCTTTTCTGATACATGGTATCAGTGATGATGTTAACTGCAAATATTCAGATGAGAAATATGCTGTTAATGGCTAAGAGTTCAGTTTTGCAGCCATTCTCACAAGCTGTTACCATTTCTAAATTTAATAGCACCTGTTAGATGAAGTGTGTTCTTCTGATTGTGCTTGCAATTTTCTTTTTTTTTTTAACTTTTCTTGTCCTAAAAGACAAACTTGGGCTCAAGAGAATGTTAGTAGGAACATTATTAACCTTTCAGTATAGTGGTGTTACTGTTGTTCCAGATCTTAAACAAGTGTGGTTACCTTGTGACCCTTTTGGAGGTGTTTTCCCTTCATCTTGTTTCTCACAGGTTAAGGATCTCAAGGAGTTTGGAACTGGTGTTGCATTGTATAAATTGGGCAGGATGATCAATTAATAGAAGAGCAGCAAGAAAGTGTTGACAGAACACATGATCTAATTAGTACCTGATGAACCATATAGGCTACAGAACCCAGAGTGTCATGTTGCTTCAGGGTGGTTCCTATACCAGACCTTTGTATACAAAGTAGGCCTGTGGAAAAGCTAAAAATGAATATTTTGGCATAGCTCTGGTGAAGGAAATCCTCGTTGCTGAGAAACTGCACTTTCTACCTGTATAATTGGGGAAAGCTGGGGATACCTAATAACTTCTAGAAGGCGTATGTATAAAAGTATCAAGCCTGTGTTTTGTTCAAGTCTCGTTCTTAAAAGACATACAGCCTTCTGTTTGCTTAGGTCTTTTTTTATGTAAAAGCTGATCTGCAAGTTATGGAAATAGATGGAATAGTTTATAAAAACTAAAACTGTGTAGTTTTTCATGCTTTTTGGAGTAGAATGAGAGAAAATACTTGGGCAGTAACATTTCCTGGTTGATTTCCTGATGCCTCATATGACAAAATGGCAAGCAAAATCATTCCACAAGTAGGTAGCAGCACCACAATGCTCTAAGGATCCACCCTAACTGGCTTTCTGTTATATGTTAGCTTGCAATAGTTCTTCAGTTGAAAATTAAGTAATTTTGGATTGAGGTAGCACTTTGAGTCTAGTGAGATAGTACTGCCAGAATTATGTAGTTACTGGTAATTAGTTTTCTTCCATTCATTTGTATAAATGTGTTGGTAATTAATTCCAAATTTTATTCATAAATTCTCCCTTCTCCCATATAGAAGTTTAATTGTGTTTTAAACAAATGTTGTTTTCAAAATGAATTCACTTTCTCTGGCACTTTGAGCTTCTTTGTTTTATTGCAATAAGCTGCTCCCTGTTCTAAAATACTTGTATTGAATAAACCACTTTAGTTTTTGTACAAGACTCAAGTAGGTTTTTCTTTTATTGTGCCCTAATGCAGTAATTTCAGCAGGGGAAGTTGGAAAATGGCTTCGTTCTGTGACCTTTCAGTGAATGCCACAGGGTGGGGGCCAAGTGCACCTTGGTCTCCTTGTTTCTTCACCAGTGTCAGTGGCTAAAACATCTGCTTGTTTTAAACATAGTTATCCCAAAATTCAAATTCCAGTTTAATAAACAATTTCATAATTCAGTCTGTGTTCTGATTTAAATCCATCACAGAATGGATTTTGCAAGAAAACAGAATTCAGACCTAAAGGATAACAGCTAGTCTGCATAGATTCTAATCTATGTATCCTGCTGTAACCACAGTAAATGATCATTTGGAGTCAGTGTGCTTGATTGCTCAAATAAAGCTGTGATATACACAGCGTAGGTAATACCAAATACATGTGTTAATTCTGTTACATGCTGATAGTGATTTGTGGCTTAAATTATTCGGTGTGACAACATATGTAAAATTAGACAAAGTATTAAGTTTAAATATAATTCTATAGGTCCTGGAGTTACATGGTTCCTTTTTTGTCTGTGTCCAGCAGGGAAACTGTTCAGCTTTCTATTTTGGTGCTCTTACCAACTGATTTGGAACTTTCATGCCTCATAATTTGATTTAAAATATTGCTACAAGCCTTATAATAACATAGTATAGAACTGGAAACGCAAAGATCTGTGGGAGTGTGGGGTGCTGAGGGGAATCCGCTCTCCTATACCATGTTAAGCATTTCTGTAGCATTTCGGTACTACAGATAGTAGTAATAGTTCTAAACTTCACCTTATTGAGCCCTGAGACCAATAGAAGCAGAAAGCCTAGTTTTATGGTAATGATCATGAGGTCTGGGGCATTGTGCAGCCCCACTTTAAATTGCCCAAGGACAGAGATTTCAGGAAGGGACCCTTTTGTCTAACACCCAGAGACAGTATGAGCTTTGCAGTGCAGGCAAGGTTTTTCACTAGCCATCACGCTAGGCTCTCGTTCATAATCTACTGTAGGAGACTTACAGATAAGCACTTGTGGATCAAAACAACAAAACTCTTTTATTTCCAGATGTAATTTTAGAAAGAGGAGGGATGCTGCACTAAGCTTAACTGTCCAAATTTGATACCAAAGCTATTGCAATTTGAAGACTGAACACTGGCTTTTTGTGGAGGGAAAAAAAAAATGAGTACAGAGAATGTCAGCCTACCATGTTATTTTGATACTTGAAGTTATTTAAAAGGGTCATTGATTTATATATTTATAGTCATAGCTTAAACATTGTGGTTATGTGGCCAGATTAAGGGATCTTGTTTTAAGAGTTGCAATTTCTTTTTAATAAAAATGTGTCCATGTGGACTGTAGATATCTAGAGAAATTGATGCAATTATATGACCCAGTCCAGCCCTTGTTTAGCAGTTAATTTCTCCAGCTTTCTATGAGCATTTGGTCAGATCTACGCAGATTTGGTTGTTGGTTTAAATCTAGCCAAGACTGGTGGTGTCTTAATTGCTACCACAGAGCAACCATTTGGCCTATGCAAGATGAATGTTGTCAAGGTACCTTCTGCAAGGCGGACATTCATCCACTGGGAATGTATCAAGAAAGTTTTCATTAATTGGTCCCTTTGTTGACATTTGTGGCAGAGCAGCCAAAAACTTGAGTATGAACAGACACTATGTCAGGGGGTGAGATTTATTGGCAAGTCACAGTAAAAACTGGGTTTACTACTTACATTGTAAGCTGGGGCAAAGGACTTCCCTTCTAAAAACACCCTGGTGTTAGCGTTAAACTTAGACTTTTTTTTTTCCAAAGGCAGGGAAATGTAACAGGAATTCAGACTATAATCAGAAAGTAAATAGGAAATAGCTGGTTACTATTTTCTCCTTAATGCTGACTGTCTTGCAATTTCTTTTTAATATGATGTGAAGTGTTATGATGTCTGTAGTACACAGACAAATTTACATGGACCTATGAATACTTCTGTCAGATGAGAACACTTGACAGGTTTTGTCCTGACCTTGTTAGCTTAACCTGTAGATAACAATTATAGTGGTTAATGTATGATGATAATGTTGTATATAGCTTGAGAAATGTTTTTTAAACATAGTTTTTGTGTGCATGTTAATATCTGCATTTTGTTGTTTTGTTCCTTATATTGCAAGGGACATACTGGTGATGATTTATATTTTTTTTTGTCTTAGTGCAACACATTTGTTTGTTGCTAAACTTTGATGAACGGAGCATGTTTGTGTTAGGATTTCTGTTCTGCTTGCTTGTACCTATTTTATCTTTGGCAGAATTTTAACTTATAATGTGGAGTTAATAATAGACTTATTAACTAAAGTGTCATGTATTGACTCTGAGAGAGAATTCTGA
Source organism: Psilopsiagon aurifrons (assembly GCA_025447955.1). Classification (NCBI taxonomy): domain Eukaryota; kingdom Metazoa; phylum Chordata; class Aves; order Psittaciformes; family Psittacidae; genus Psilopsiagon; species Psilopsiagon aurifrons. Next base: position 8,237 of record JAOEHY010011550.1, read on the forward strand.
TTCTGAAATTTGAATACATTGCCTCTTAACTATGGAGCTTTTGATACAAGAATAAATAGATGGAAGCTCTCAAATACTGTGATTTCTTCAAAAGTGCATGCAGTTCCAGTGAGGAGGCAAAGTCTCATTCTGCTGGATTCCCAGCCACGAGTCTGGCAATAACAGCTTGGGTTTCTCTCTTCCTCCTGCTGCTTCCAGTGTTTCCCCCCTCTCATTCTGTTCTGAGCTATGGAGTATCCAATTCTGGTGTCCACTTGCTGTCATTCATAAACTCTATCAGTGGGAAGGGATGTTATTGCTGTGTACTGCTGTTATGTCATACTATTCCGATGCTTATCCATGGTGACTTCCACTTTTGCAGTGTTAATCTAACCAATCCTTTGCATACCAATTTCATGACATTACCTCTTCTGTTTGTGATTTTAATTTCTGTTGTTCATCACAGTGGTAGCTTCAGCTGACATGGAGCAGTGCTCTATTTGTAAAGTGTGGGTTGAATTTCTCTTCCCTGACCGCTACAGAGTGTCTTTCACCACTGCATAATTTTTAATGTATTCTTTTTACAAATTCCGGGAGCTACAGTAGTTGTAGTGCCGGTCATGAAAACTGTCTTCTTGTTACTTTTGCCGTGATAAAAAGAAAAGTAAAAAGAAAGAGCTTATCCATACTTGGCTGGAAATCTTTGTTCTAGCTGCATTACGTGAAACAAATACTGTCAGGCTATAAGACTGTCATAGCTAATACTGTATGTCTAACATGGAGAAAGGGAGAAGGATGCCAAGAGGTACTAAGTTAATTGTAAATTTTAGCTGTTAGTATTCTATCACTGACTCTTATTTACAGCTTAGATTTAGTCATTAGATGTAGTTCCTACAAAAGCACGAGTACCTAAATGCATGTAAGTAAAGTAATCCCCTGTTAAAAACCACTTGATTTATTCAGGAACTTAGGGCACATCTCTAGGTTTAAATATGTCTCCTAGTCAAATATAGGCATGCATCCCCTATTGAAATAAAGCAGGAATTCAAGAGTTGTCTCAACTTGTCAGTTTAATTTAGCGAGGTGATTCCAGGAGACTGTAAATAATTTCTGTTAAAAATCTTTAATAAAATCTGATCGTTTAGAAATTTATTATGCTGTAACTTGGTAGTACAGGTGCTTAGTGGTTTCTTTATAACTCATGATGATAAGTCCAGAGTAGTCTCACTTTTTCTTCAACTCTAATGGTTTCATCATTGTCCTGTGTTGGTCTTTACTTTTGAGTTTTTAGAACGTTAATAGTGGTTTCCCTTACAAAAAAAAAAAAAAAAACCCAAAACAAACAACAAAAAAAACCTCCTAAAAGGTGTATAATAAGAATAAAAACCCCTGAAAATATTTCCTTGAAATTATTGTCTTGGGAGAGAAGATCAAGTTTTAATGCAGCCACATCTGGTTCATCCTTTTTATATTACTTTTTATTTGCTGCTTAGGATTCCTCTTACTGTTTGACAGCTTCACATGAAATGTGGGAATTCAGGAAAGGTAAAGCTGTGAAAAGTGGAGAATAGTCCTTATTTGAATCTTGGGGAGAAAAAAAGAAAAAAATGGGGAAAACAGAACTGATCTACTTGATTTTCCTCAGGAAAAATTAGAATATTTATTAGAATATTTTATATATGCTTACTTGAAAGTTGTGCAATTTTAGGGAGAGGGGGAATTCTTTAGTTACTTGTGCAATACATAGTAGTAAAAGATAGCACTTCTCATAAATATTTGTAAGAAGTAGTAATTTTCATAGAAAATAAAGCCACCTGGTTTGATGAATGGAATTGGGCATATGGAGCATCTTTTGTTTTTAAAATGAATACCCCTTACACACAAGGCAAAATAACCTGATGATGTATTAATAAATGAGAAGGGATAGTACTTTCTGAACTTTTTTTAAATAATCAGCCTTTTCAATTTGTGATGTGAAAAAGTAGTTATGAGTAAAAGTTTGACTATATTAAGTGGTTTATTTACCAAGTATTCCACAGTTCAGCAAGAGATTGCAAATTTAGTGTAAAACTTATCTATGCCTATGTGCTTCACTCCTTCATTCCCAGTAAGTCGAATTAAGTTGATTCTCATTGGGTGCTGTAAATTCCTTTTGAAAAATAACTTCATGAGCGCCAATAAGAAATGTACATTAAATTGATTTAACTCAACGTTTTCTGCTTGCTCATTTGAATTTGATTAAAGTCAATCAACCCTATTACATTTATTGCATAAAGTTAAGCAACTAGTACAAATGTTAGGAGGATAGGGACCTGGTAGCGTCTCATCTTGTGATATGAGAGTTCTTAAGGTCTGTTAGTATGGTTATTGAGACATAAAACCATTGCAGTTATTGACCAAAACCTCTTTACTAATTTTCAGGGATTGAAGTCCTGGGGTTAATTTTGCAGGGTCCAAACTTCATGGAGTACAAAGTAGGTAGAAATAAAAAATCTAGCAGTTGACTGTGCTACAGTGTATTCCAAATTCTTACACAAACCCTGTGGGTGAAAGCCATGTGTGGTACACTGCATAAATAAAATTATGACTGTATAAATCGAATACATGATGGAACTCAAGTAGTTTTCAGGGTCCACACTTTATTTGGTGAACATACCAATATAAACACTATTTTTCCCAAGACCAAAAAGGTTTGCTCACTTGCTTGCTCTTTATTCTGTAGTAGGTATCAAAGGTAATGGATTATAATAATGAAATATAATTAATATACTTAAACTAAGGTGTTCCATGATACTTACAAAACTATGAACTGAATCTGTATCTGTTTTAGAGTACATTTGCCAGATGATAAGTACAGTCTGATGCATATTAAAAATAAGACAGCTAAATACACTTGATTTAGAAAGGCATAATACTGATACTGTAATTGAAAAGGGCATCAGGTTGAGTTTGCGTTCCTGCAGCACTAAAAAATTCACCAGGTCTCCAACAGACAACATTTGAAGTTTGTTTTTCATTTGAGCTTTGGACTATTTTTTAATGTTCACAGTAACTACAAGCATCATCTGCTATAAACTGATACAAATTCCAGACAGACTTTAGTAATGGAAATAAGTTAGAAAATTACTTCTACTAGAGGTAAGAATAAAAAAGGAAAACTAGACTGGGCAGATATCTCTAACCTTCTTCCTTTTACCCTCCCTCTGTCAGGCTCAGGAGAATATCCTTTATTGTTTTTATAAAAGCCTGTTAAGGAGTAACATTAGTAAAAATTATTGCTGTGTTCAAAAATCAGGATATGTGCTCAGTGAAAAGCTATATTTATGAAAGTATTGCTTCTTAAAAACACTATGTCTATGCAGCCAGAAAGATACAGGTAGTTCCTAAGCGGACTAACAGAGCTCAAAATAGTGCTCAGGTGGCAGTATGAGTGACACAAGGATAATTTGCACAGGTTTTGAGAAGTGATATTGCAGGAGACATTGGGTGGCTCTAACATTTTGAGGAAGAACTTATAACTGGAAGCACAGAGGGAGAGATGAACAATAGTTCAGTTTGAGTAGAAGGAGATAGGTCGAGTAGAAAACAGGCTTGTCTGTTTTCATTACAGAACTTGTGCACGGTTGCAGCAGAGATTAACCCTGAAATAAGGCTGAATGGGAAAAGAGGAGGAGATCAGAAACATGCATCATATTTCACCTCCCTCAGTACAAATCCAAACACTTGGCTCTGTTGAGGCAGCTCCTATGAAGGGTATAATGGAGAGGGAAGAGGATCAGAAGCAAGTATACAGTAACCAAGAACAGGGGAAGATACCAAAAAAGAGTATTGATTGATTAATGTCTAAAGTATTGATGGAGGACATCAGAGTGTTCTCTGAACATCAGCTATTAGCTGGTTGACACTTTGGTAACATGTCCTGCGGTTGGTGTCTCAGCAGGCTGGGCAGGGCCTTAAAGAGCTGAAGCAAGGACATGTTGTTCGTTGTCTCAGATGAAAAAGGGTATGAAGAGAATTACAGGGAAAGAGCAGAGGTTTGGGGCTTTTTCTTAGTGTAGATGTAGACTGCTAAAAGTGTCAGATGGTAGTAAAGGAACAAGCCCAATAGAGGAAGCAGTAAATTATTTCAAAAACCAAGGAGACCAAAATGGGCACAGATTTTAATTAGAAATTAAAACAACAATCGAGTTATGAGTCATATGAAATTGCCAGTCCTTCAAATATAAAAATTGCATGTGCTGCAAATATTACATTTCCTAAATCGACAGGAAAGAAGGTAAAAGCCAACTGGTAAATCTGAGTAAGAATGAATTACATGTGTTATTCAACAAATTAACACAGTATTCTTCAAGTGTGCTCACTCATACAGTGGAAAAAAAAATAGACATTTGTGTACAGACCTCATAGTTGAGGTTGCAGGTTCATTCATCTATGTATATGGTAAAATACCTGTGGAAAAACTTGAGGTTATAACTTAAAATTTTGCTTTTATGTACATCCTCTTGTTGTTACACATGGGATTTACCCTAGAATCCTACAACAGTTTGAGTTGGAAGGGACCATAAATACCCATCAGCAAATAACAGATACATACATCAGAGAGGAGACAGACTGCAGTAGAAGTGGCTTTTAAATTTTGGATTTTGTAAAGCAGACATGATACTAGTATTCTTTTCTTTCTTTTCCAAAATTAATTATAAACTAAAACAAAGGGATTAAAATCTGCTGTGCATTTTGGGGCCCCAGCTGATGTTGGTAGAAAGGGCAGACGTTAAAGCTCTGGAATAAGGGATATCAACATTTATGACAGAATTAACAGGTGATACGTCTGATTATATTGCAACTTTCTCATTGTAAATGCTGTTTCCTGTTGATCATCAGTTAGACTGATTAAATTTAAAAATATCAAAAAATAAAAAACAAAGGCTTATTGGAGATGAATTAAAGCCACAGGAAGATGGTGGAGCTTTGAGGGTTCCTTTTCAATAGGCATTTGAGCCAAAAAAGTCGGAATCCTCTGTTTAGAATGAATGGTAGAGAAACTGTGATACTATTTTAATTATAATTGCTATTTAACGTTGGATTTCTTGCAGTCATGTCCTTGAATAACCATTTCTTAACTAAAATGACAGAATTTTGTAGCCAGTGATCCATGACTTTAAATATTTGGAAGGGCTATTGATTCACTGAACTGGAAGAAATTAAAGATGTTGAGGCATATTTTCAAAACCAGAATTGCATGTAGGGTCATATCTGATCATGTATATTCTCTTTACTACTTAAATAATATTTTTTTTAAAAAATGCTAGGCACATGTGATGCAGCATTCAATCTACCTGTGATAGCCCTAACTAAACATCGGTGGTATTGTTTGAATCATTTGTGTGTAATACTGAGAGCTGCTAGCACCTACAGTACCTCCTCTCGTTCCTGTGTCATGCTCCTCTGCATGTACCTATTTCTGCTTGTGGTACTCATTCTCTCTAGGTAAATTGTCCATAAGACCAATGATTCCATCAGCAAATTACCCAGAAAATGCCGTCAGTGCGCATGGTGACATTTGTGCCACTGGTGTTTTGTTGCCATTTCAGTGGTCTAATTAAATTGGCAGTTTTCTCTTGTGCCCAGCATCGTTGACTCCCTTCCTTTGGCACCTTACCTCAGACCTTCTCCTTCTCTCTGTCCTTTTAACTGAATATCAAATGCATTATTGATTGCTCCTCTTCCACCCTCCTCACTTCCGCTCCCCTCAACTTTTTTTTTTATCTGTTTGTTTGTATGATGGGCAGTATCATCCAGACAAGCAGAAGGCAGATGTGCCAGCAGGAGAAGTGGAGGAGCGCGTGCAGAGGTTCATGGAAATCGATCAAGCGTGGAAAATTCTAGGGAACGAAGAGACAAAAAAAGAGTATGACCTGCAGCAGCGTGGTAGGTCCCTGCCAAGGAATGCAGTAGTGGCAGCCGCTCTTTAAAAAAGCAGGGTCTGAGAGTGGTAGTTAGATGGTATTTTAAAATGCTGTTTATTGCTGAGCCAAATGTGTCTTTCACTCTTGTCCTACTTTCATATTTGCTACACATACGTTAGTGAAAACACTGAATTACTTCCAACAAAACATTAGGTGGCGTTACTCCTAATAATTTGAACAAAGATGAAATTTATACTAATTACAGACCTTAGCCCTGTCTGTTTTATTAAGGAAGGTTCATTAAGTGACCTTAATTTTAAGACTTATCTTACATTTTGTTGCAGTATGTTAGACACACGTATTAATCCTTTTATACCTAGTATTTAATGTGTGTTTATAAGCACTTGAAAATCATTGAAGACACATTCTTTTCAGTTGTGTGTTATAGTTGCTTTCATAATTAATCTGTAGTCTAAACCAGTCTTTTAAAGCAGGTTTATAAATAATATTCAGATATAACACATTAACTAGGCAGCTCTAGCACGCATTTCTTTTTATACCTCTCAGAAAATAGCTTCTTAAAACAGTGACAGGCTGTTGTGAGAAAGAAAGGGGGGAAATGTAGGTCAGGTCTGTCACACATGGGCTACCATTACATGAAGTGATAGGCTGTCTTTCTGCTCTGGCCTCAGGATAGGAGTCCCTCAGCCTTCCATTAGAACCTTCAATAAATGTATATCCACCCTACATGTTAATGGGGGGAGTCAATAATAGTGTATTGCCTGTGGGGAAAACACTCAGTTGCACTCTGCAGTAACACACTCTGGTCCAGCATTGACGTGTAGCCACCACCAGTTCTGAATGTGTCTGATAAAAGCCCACTGTCTCAGCAGCTTGTTATTGAATTCTCTTCCATTGTACATTGGCACACCATCAGACCCTTCTCTCTTGTGCTGATTTTTAACTCCCCTGCCGCTGTGGGTACCACAACTTTGAGAGACAAAGACTTAGTCATTCTGGCAGATATGCATTACTGCTGGATAAAAAGAGCGATACATAAAATTCTTTAGTTAAATAATCTTGTATTTCACACTTTGGGTTTTGGAAGAGAGGGCAGAGGGGCGGAAGCAGAACCATTGAATAAATAGTTTAAAAGGATGGGGAAAAAATTGGTTGTTGTGCTGGTTTGTCATATAAACAGGATTAAGAGCAAACATAAACACATCTTCATCTCAAATTTGTTTTTTAAATGCCTGAATGTGATGTCAGAAGAGGAATTTCTGCTACCCAGTGCTCTCATCCTATTGTACTCCTGGCAGTGTCATAGCTGTGTCTTCCGTTGTCACAAATTGTACATGCACAGGAAAAAAATATTAGAGGTCACATGAGAAGTCTTCTCTGTATCTAGTGATTTTTAACTAAAGCTTAAATACAGAGTTCCATTTCACTTGGGTCAGGTTAATCCACTCAAGCTGAGAGCTACATCAAGATTTAGTAAGTTACTTTGTTTTCCCATTGAATATAAGAACATTACTACAAATTAGTTTTGACAAAACTCATTCCAAAGTATTGTAAAGGTTACCTATATTTCCTGAGGTTCTTTTGCATCCAGATGAGGTCTTCAAAAAGCCACTTGAAGATCCTATAAAAAAGACTTAGTAAATTAAGAAAACAAATTGTATATTTATTTACACAGGTATTTGGTAATGGAATAGATGTATTTTAATATAGAGGATGCCATTCACAGGGGACCAGGTGTTTCAGACTAAGCCACATGTAACCCACATGTGCAGTGGTGTTGCATTCTTTGCAGCATGTTCCCTGGCAGCAAAATGATGGTGAAATAAATTCTGGTTGTTTGAAAGCCTGTCAAGCTGCTTCTGAAGTCATGATTCCAGACTAACTCGTAGACACTGCTGTAAAAGCTTACAGGAACAAAAGGAATGGAGACAGCAGCTAAGGGGAATAGTGATGAGGGAGATAATACAGCGAACTAGTAGGACTGCGAGGCCCAGGAAGCAGGATCTGAAGGATGCCAGCATGCACATGTGCCTGGCTGCAAGTCCCTTGCGCTGCAGTCCTCTTCCCATGTCACAGATTATTTGTATTTACCTTCTCATGTTATGCTAACTAAATCTTAATTACTTGGCTCAGAAACTCAGTGGCCAGAGATGTTCCAGGAAGCTGAAAGTGTGGGGCTCTGTGGTTGAATTTTCTGTTTGTTTGAATTGTTGAGAATAACAAGTGAATGTGCTTTCATACCTTAATACTGCTTTTCTCTGAAGGTATCGCTATGCTCTCCTACTTACTTCTTTGTGCCTTCAGGCCATAGCATTAAAGAAGAAAGGACAAACCTCAAACCATTTAGAAGTTTGGCTGAAATACTCATCCAGGCCTCTCTGGTCTGGAAATTGGAGGAGAACTGTCTTTTTCTATGCTTTGTGACAATTTTTCCAGTTCATTGCTTTGTCATATCTTTAATGACATATAAGAATACCCTGTTATAATGCTAAAGGGTGTTGCTTTCAGTTGGGGGGGGGAGGAGGAGAGGCCAGAAAGAGAGAAAAAGTAAAAATTGGGGGCTGGAAAAAAAGCTGCATAACAATTTACCTATTTAGAATGGACATTTTTTTTTTTTTTCCCCCATCAGAGAATCCCAGACTTGTTTGGGTTGGAATGAGCCTTAAAGCTCCTCCAATTTCAACCCCCTGCCACAGGCAGTGACACCTTCCACTAGACCAGGTTGTTCTAAGCCCTGTCTAACCTGATTGAATAATGAACAGAAAGGTTGCAATTAAAATGAAATCACTTAATTTAGCAAATAATTCCAAGCTAGTAATGGGATTATCACTAAAACCAGTTGCTCTGTATATGTTTTGGGGGCAGAGGGGGCAGAAATTTAAGAATCTAGGGAATCTCCCATGTATGGCTCCAGTGAGGTTCTGTGCTGGACAATATGCTCTTACACGATGATGGACAGGTGTCCATAGAGCCTGGGTGTTTACAGGGTGGGGGCTGTAATCACGAGGAGGGGTTTTCACATCTCGGAATGTACCTCCTCTTCATTTTCAGGTTTGGAATTACATTTTTAGAAAAATATTACAGATATATTTTTTGTCCATGAAATAGATATTCCAGCATCATTTTTGTTCTTGCTTCATTTCTTAGAGTTCAAGGCCAGGCTGGATGGCGCTTTGAGCAACCTGGTCTAGTGGAAGGTGTCCCGTCCTGTGTGTTGGGGGGGGGGGTTGGAATTTGGTGAGCTTTAAGGTCCCTTCTAACCCAAACTAGTTTGTGATTCTGTGTGGGAACTTGCAGGTCCTAACTGGAACTGCCACTGTTGCAGCTTGAGCTGTGTCTGTGGAGTCTGGTTCCATCCTCTCCGTATCTTCCCTTTAGTCAGTGAGGCACAACAAAAGCCTTTAGTTAGGCTGGAATAGCTCATTTTAAAATACCTGGTCACTAATTTAGCTTTCACTGGCAATACCGATCTTCTTTAAAGCCTGAAAAAAAATCTTTGAGGATCTGTCCTCGCTCTAAGTTTCTGCTGCAGGTTTGGAAGGGGAGGCTTATACAGGTGTGGTCATAAAGAGGGAAAATGAAAACTCAAAGAAATGATAGCATCTTCTCTCCCTGCTTCTTCCCTGTTCCTCTCCTAGTATAGTGAACTGAAAAGGCTGGTTTAGAGATGGTTACTTCCCCAGTGATCCATCATTCCTTCCTGCTCTGGCAATAAAGTGATGATACCATATTAGATACCAAGATTGTGGGAAATAGGATGCCAAAATAACCTTACAGATCCACTCAGAGTAAGCAGGAGAAGTGAGACAAGAATCTACAGAAATGCTTTCAGTAGTTAGCAGGAAAGGCAATTGAACACCTTCCCTACCTAATTATAAGAAAACAATTAATACAGCATAGTTTGGTTGTTCCTTGTTAAGAAAATTCCTTCTTTAAAAAAAAACTTTCAGACCAAAGTAAAGATTTTACCATGGCTGTTACCTCAGGCTTTTCATTCTGCTGGGTGCTACTTGTGAAAGCACAGAAGTGTGTATTCTTTCTCTGTCCATGGATTTTTAGGGCTGTAGACCCTCAGCTACTGCTGGAACACAACCCTTGTCCCATAGTTCTTTGGACTTAATTCTGATCTGCACTGCCTACGAGTCAAGCAGTATTTATTTTATTTTATGTAACAAACATGGCTTTTGTTATGGAAGTTCTTAATGCGTGACTTTTTTATCATTTTGAATTGAAGGAGGCATAGTTAGTTCAAATTAATGTAAGAGACTAGAACTTCAGTAATCACTTTAAAACTAAACAGTCTATTAGAAAGAAATGACTGGTGAAGACATCCAGGTTTTGAGAACTGTGCTGATTTTGATACTGAGTATGGACAGTATTTGATTGAATATACATATCTTGAACTTTCATGAATTTGAAGACTATATGACTGATAAAGAGTTAGAAAAATCTTTAATTATTGCGACTATTTTTACTATTACCATAAACTGTTAAAAGCATGAAATTTCCATTCACTGCTTGCAACCCTTTCCCTAAAACTCAGCCTTAAATAGCCCAAGAAATATTTATTGTATCCTCAAGTGAAACTTAAATACCTTTCCTCTTTTACAATTTCTGAATGACCCAGCAAGGGCTCTAGTAAAGCTTTACTGAACCAAGCAGCTAATAGTTATTTAATGTTGTTCTTTAGCCTGAAAGAATCTCAGTAGATTTTTCCTTTTAATCTCTTTGAATTGCAGGCTCATAAACCTCTCTGATGAGCCTGCCAGTGTTTTCTGAGATCCTGCAGTTGAGACAATGGAGCTGCAGAATCCTTTCACTTGTTGTCAGACAAATCCAATAGATGGCAAAGCCAGGCAGGCTGTACTTGTGAATTAACATTTGTTTTTCAAGCTATTTTAGATTACCAGGACTTCACAATTTCCCCTGTAAGTACAGGAATGTGTTTCACATAGTACAACTGGGTACACAGAGTTCTGCAGCTTGAGCAGGCGTCGTGTGAGTAAACCTACCCTGTAACTCAGCACTGGTAACAATACCAGTCTTAAATAACTTTCCCTTCTGGCAAAGGAGTGAAAAGCAGACATAGGTTTACTTCACAGAACCACCAGTGAGAGAGCTCTGGTTGTAATAATGATAGAGATGAAATAAGGAAGAAATATTAGTCACTAACACACTGTGGAAACCGTTGGTTTGCAGTTCAGCTTGTAAGCTCTCCAGACTCACACTGGCTGGGCTGTGCCTCTCTCTTTAAATAGGTGGCATCTCTTTCTGCTGGGTTCTGTATCTGATGGGTGAACTAGAAAGTAAAGCTTTGTTCAACTCTGGAAAGTAAGCTTCTCCTGCCGACATGAGACAAGCAGATAAATGCAGCATGTAAAACTGACTGATGACGGTTACTGGATTACGTGCTGATTTAGAGACTTACTCAAGTCAAGAGTACTAATTAACAATTCAGTTTTTGAGATGGCCTGTAAGCCAGTTGTCTTTCAGACTTGAGCATCAGACTGGAAATAACAATCTCAGTTCAGTTTGGGAATTATGTACTTAATTTTGCTTGCTTATTTTTAAAATTTCAATTGCAGTGATGAATTAGAAAACCTTGGTTGAAATTCTGCTCCCAAGGCTTAATATTATACTATGCTTGGAAGAGAGTGTAGACTTTCCCACAGCTTTCTTCTTCATTACTTGAATGGTTGAACCTAAATGGTTCCATGATTTGTAACTTTACTTCAAGCATAGTAACCTCATCAGCTTGCGTCTCACCAGTTTGTTATGGTGGCATATATTTCATCTGCCCTTTTCCATTTTCCTACTGGCAAGACACGACCCAGTCTTGCACCTCCAGTCCTATATAACTTGTTGTAAGTGAAATCCCACTTTATGACTTAATATTTGACAGTCGGGGTTTGTTTTGTTTTGTGTTTTTTTTTTTAATTGGCCTTATATGTCTAATTTAAAAACCCCAAATGTATCAACTTACCAACTCTTCCACACACACATACATAAGATTAGCTAAAATGCAAAGGGTTCACTTCACTACTGGCAAGTTACATTGATACTTCCACCTATGATACTCTACTCTGATAGAGTCATGCACTCCTTTGTTGTAAATTAGGAATTTTACTTGCACATAGCTAGTTTTACACAGTTAATGTGTGAAATCAACTGATAGTTACTTAAGCCAACTCATACATGTCTCTTCTGAGTCACTACATCACTGATAACTCACTCCACATTTGGTATCATTTTTTGGCAGTTTTCTGAGATATTAATGGAGGAGATAGCTGCAAAGTCTCTTTTCAGTCCAGAGCAAAGAGAAGCTACATAGAACAAGCTCAGAAACATTCAGAATGCCTTACAATATAGTGATTAGGTTGAGAATTAAAATAACATAAAACAATCCGGGCCTCTGCCTTTTTCAGCATGTACATGCACTGCCAACTAAATTTCCACAGAAAGCTGTAGCCAATACCACATGCTCTAGAAAGCTTGATGTTACCAAACTTACAAATCTTAGATTCATTGCTTCAAGAGATGGAGCACATACTCCCTAAATAACAACTCAATTTCAACTTTAAGTAAGCCCTAAGCTCCCGAGTCTTGCAAAATCTAAGGTATTTCTGTGTATGTGCTAAAGATGCTTTAGGTGTTTCTGGTTCTTCAGAATGCAGCATTTGGGGAGTTGGAGCTTACAGGCAGCAGCTGGGAGGTTTTGTGTAGCAAGTTGTAAGGGGTTTCTGTCCTTTATTGTACACCAAATATGAATGTGCTGATAAATTGGTGTTTACT